>JAWPHD010015122.1:0-57109 GCA_037043455.1 Cyrtodaria siliqua | reverse complement strand
ATGACGAAGTGCAGATATAATATACCAATTTTGAGAATCCAAACTCTATAGACATAATATCAACCGCTTTAACCAGCCAGGCCAAACCCCAAAACTGGAGCGTCGAATTACCAACTCGTAATTCATTTTACGCATATTCAGTATTTCAAAAACCCTTGAATAAATCTATACTTTTAATCGGCACATATACATTATTAACACCTGGCTGGAGTTTTGCGGTGTTGTAGTTAATTTTTTGCGGTTATTTCGAGGGTTAGTTTCTTTAAACATACACTAATCCAAGCCTTCTCTGACCTTACCAGCCGTTTTTACGATTTTGATATTTCATCTGGCTGTGTAAAAAGCCACACAAAAAGAAAAGAAAAAAGGAAGGCTTTTAGGGTGAGAGAAGACTCTGATTAAACATACACTCGCACAGAGTTGTAGAGGTAACACAGAAAATGTCTCAGATGGTGGCAATACATTGAAAATGTGTACGTGTCGCACATAGAAATTAGTGACATGCATAGAGCTATTAAAATTCAAACCTATTTCATTTTCTAAATGATCTAAATAATTAAAACATTAACACTAATATGCCGTTATCTTGGAGAAAATAAACATACTCGTATCTGTATCTGTAGGATACGTTGAAGTAACCAATAAGTACTGGCTTATATTCAACGTATATATTTTTAATCAGGACAAATTAAATAAGTGTTTGTTACTTGAGTTGCGAATAGATACTTTAAAATGTGGGATCCTGAACTATATTTTTTAAAATTACTCTGTAAAAAGAACTTATTCGAAGATGTATCTAAGAGCTATCATATTGCCTTCAGCATTTGAAGAAACGGGACATGCGCAGTGAAACAGTAATTCTAATTTTAGTTTAGACGTCATCACTGGAAAACCCTAGAAATATGGAGGAGAAAGAGCAAAAATAAATCATTTGTTACGTTATTGTACACGAATTGATTTGAATGTGTTGAGTTGTTTAAATTGTGTGATATCGTAACGGATTTATAAATTGAGAACCCAGCTATTATTCCACTTAGACTAGTGCGACAGTTGATAAACTATTGAACACCTGAGTATGGCGGACAAACAGGAAGATAATTGCCTGGTGCAGGTTAGATTTGTTTCATTGTTAATTGTTGCATAAACAGTAGTTAAATGTGCAAATTAAATGATTGTTATGTTCTTTATATACCCAGCATAGTTTTATTTGTTTGAGACATGGAAAGGTTAAGGTATTTCCAAAATATCTCTCTTTCTTTCTCCCCCTCCCTCTCTCTCTCTCTCTCATAATTATTGAAGGGTGTGACAATCATGTAAAGGTGTGATAATCATTGAAAGTTGTAAATTATGATCATTGAAAGGTGTAAATTGTAATGATCATTGAAAGTGTGATAATCATTGAAATGTGTGATAATCATTGAAATGTGTGATACTCATTGAAAGGTTTGATAATCATTGAAAGATGTGATTTGATAATCATTGAAAGGTGTAAATTGTAATTATCATTGAATGGTGTAATAATTATTTAAATGTGTGATAATCATTGAAAGATGTGATTTGATAATCATTGAAAGGTGTGATAACTATTGAAGGGTGTGACAATCGTTGACAGGTGTGATACTCATTGACAGGTGTGATCATCATTGAAAGGTTTGATAATCATTGAAAGATGTGATAATGGTTGAAAGTTGTGATACTCATTGAAGGGTGTGATAATCATTGAAAGATGTGATAATCATTGAAATGTGTAATAATTATTTAAATGTGTGATAATCATTGAAGGGTGTGATAATGACTGATATCGAGAGTGATTAATCTAAGTTGTAATAACTTGTTTCGCAATCGATGAAAAATAAATATGTTTAAACTATAATGACTGAAAGTTGTGATAATGACTGAAAGTTGTGATAATCATTGAAAGGTGTGATAACTATTGAAGGGTGTGACAATCATTGACAGGTGTGACAATCATTGAAAGTTGTGATAATCATTGAAAGGCTAAATGATAATCATTGAAAGGTGCGATAATCATTGAAAGGTGCGATAATGGTTGAAAGGTGTGATAATCATTGAAAGATGCGATAATCATTGAAAGGTGCGATAATGGTTGAAAGGTGTGATAATCATTGACAGGTGTGATAATCATTGAAAGTTGTGATAATCATTGAAAGGCTAAATGATAATCATTGAAAGGTTTGATAATGTTTGAAAGGTGCGATAATCATTGAAAGGTGCGATAATGGATGAAAGGTGCGATAATGATTGATGGATGAGATAGTCATTGAAAAGTGTGAACATTATTTAAACGTGTGATAGTTATTGAAACGTGTGCTAAGGATGATTATGTCTGAACGTTACCTCATTTTTTTTTTTTAATACAGTTCCAAACAATAAGTACATAATTTCACAAGTTCTGTTTCCAGTATCTTCATATAAGACTATGCAGATCATGTTAATATTACCTCATGCATTATAAGGCTCAATCACAAATATAGTATATGTTCCTAAATAAACTGAAGCGGTCACTATGCCTGTATAACACTTGTTAGTGTGAATATGTACACACTAAAGTTGCATTTTGCTACATAAACAAATTTTGGGAGACGGACAACAAAACCCCCTTCACTGTATTTTACATAGGTGGATAAAATCCCTCTCATGTTTTTAAATAGATAGACAAAACCCATCTCACGTTTTTACATTTAGATGGACAAAACCCATCTCACGTTTTTAGATAGGTGGACAACTTGAACCCTCTCGTGTTTTTGCACAGGTGACAAAACCACTCTCATGATTTTGGAAAAGTTCCCATGAGATATAGAGATGTGGATGAAGACACAAAATGGTAATCAATTAAGAAAGTCTTTTTTTTTTCGATAATTTTTAGCTCTACTGGCCAAAGCTAGCAGAGCTTATGGGATATGGTGTGTTGTCCGTCATCCATCCGTCGTCCATCCTTTAACTTCATTAACACGATAGGGCCTTCATTTTTCATCTGATATTTTTCAAACTTTTCCAGATTGTTGATATCAATGAAAGCTCGGACGAGTTTGAAAACCAGCCAGTTCGAACCAGTAACACCGGAGATATGGCCCTTGATTTAGTAAAAATTGCTATATTTTGCCTTGTTAATAGGGCCTTCATTTTTCATCCAAAGCTTTTCAAACTTTACCAGATTGTTGATATCAATGAAATCTCAGAAAAATTTGAAAACCAGCCAGATCGGACCATTTACACAGGAGTTAAGGCCCTTGATTTTCTGAAATATGCTATAATTCGGCCTCGTTAACACGATAGGGCCTTCATTCTTCATCCAATCTTTTTAAACTTTACCAGATTGTTGATATCAATGAAAGCTCAGATGAATTTGAATACCAGCCAGATTGGACCATTTACATCGGAGTTATGGCCCTTGATTTTCTAAAGTATGCTATAATTTGGCCTCGTTAACACGATAGGGCCTTCATTTTTCATCCAATCTTTTTCAAACTTTACCAAATTGTTGATATCAATGAAAGCTCGGACGAGTTCGAAAACCAGCCAATTCAGACTAGTAATATCAGAGTTATGGCCCTTGATTTAGTTAAAATTGCTATGTTTTGCCTCGTTAACGTGATAGGGCCTTCATTTTTCATCCAATCTTTTTCAAACTTTTCCAGATTGTTGATATTAATAAAAGCTCAGATGAGTTTGAAAACCAGCCATATTCGACCATTTACACTAGAGTTATGGCCCTTGATTTAGTTAAAAATGCTGTGTTTTGCCTAGTTAAGACGATAGAGCCTTCATTTTTCATCCGTTCTTTACCAAACTTTCAGCCTTGTGAACACTCTAGCGCCTTCATTTTGTCTTTCCCAAACTTGGCCAGATTATTGATATCAATGAAAACTCGGATGAGTTCAAAAACCAGCTAGATCGAAATTTCTTTTTTCCATTTTTATGCCAAGGTGTAGCCTCTGTCCGTCCGTCTGTCAGTCCGTCTGTAAACTTCACAGGAATGTTGCTCTTGATGTCTAGTTGATCCTAGCAAAATTTCAGGTCGGCCGGAATTTCAAGATGGCCACCACAGCTAAATATAGATTTTTAAAAAACAAGTTTGTAACGACTACTTCTTTAATACACAAACTTTGTCTGGACTAGTTCTCCTGAACCCCTTGCCGGATTTCAACAAAACTTTGCAGGGATGATCAGTACCAGGCCTAGTTATGCGTGTCCTCACCGTATTTCAATTGGAAGATTTTTGGTGGAGTTATGTCCATTTAAAGGTTTTAATACACAAATTTTGTCCAGAGTAGTTCTATTGAACCCCTGGCCGAATTTTGGTGGGGATGATGAGTACCAAGACTAGTTGCGCATATCACCGCCGTGTTCCGGTTGAATGATTTTTGGTAGAGTTATGGCCCTTTAAAGGCTTTACATTAACTTTGTACAGGCTAGTTCTCCTGAACTCCTGGCTGGATTTCAGTGAAACTTAGCAGGAATGATCCGTAGCAAGCCTAGTTACGCATATTATTGTCATGTTCTGGTTGAATGATTTTTGTTGGAGTTTTAGCTAGTAGAGCGATACAGGCCCTCTTGGGCCTCTTGTGTTTGTTTTTTGCAGAACAGAAAGGAACAATATATCAATATGATACAAACTTACACTTTAAATCCAAGCAGTTACAAACAACACATTTTTATACACAGAAAAAATATCTATAGGCATGAAATTCCTATGTTTTACATATGTGATACATAATATTCCACATATGTATTTGATATGAAAGTAACTGTCCAATTATCCACACCTTAACCTCAAAATATAGATTTCATAAATAGTATGTAACACTGATATTCATTGGTTGATTTAGTATCTCTTCCTTAACAGTATAATTGACCAATCAAGTCAGGGTTTTCTTTCATACCCAAACTTCTGCTTTAGGGACACGTTTTGCTTATCGACACATTCATCTGATTATCGACACTCTATATGAGTTTTTAAAAAAATAATGCTTTAAACACCATTACATGCTATAAATTAAACTAAATAGAAAATGATAACATATTTCATCCTCCTCTGTGTATAGATGACAAAACAATAAAGAGTAATTAATAGTCATTTGTTAAAATCTTTCAATCTATAGAGTCTGGAGTAATGAAATTCATATATTTTCCTAACATTCAAACCAGATCTACTCGTCATTTACTGTTTAAGCTCATATAGTACATGACGTGTGCTATATGTTATGAAAATCATGTTATTTCTTTATCAAAATTACACGCTAAATTTAGCCTAAAACGATAAATTTTTTGACTCGGCACTGTTCGTCAAAAAGTATAACGAGCCTCAGTGACCATTCGGTGAAGGCGGCATATATTAAAAAGATTGACCGCTGTTCGATTTCTTGGTGTGCGTTTCTGGCCCATCTGGAATCATAGTACTCAACTGGGAAATATACACCCCCAGGGATGGGTCGATTCTTACGGATGGCGGGAGGTGTACAGTACTGGTTCTACCCAGGAAAAGTGGGTCTGCCTCTACCAAAAAAAAAAATTCCCCATCATATATAACCTTACATGTGTTGAAAATGATGTAAAATACCATACAAACAAACACCCCCTGGGCCTGGTGTGTTGATATTTTCATTTTTTTTATTTGGCAAGTATCACCATGTGCAGCCATATTTATAATTACCGGTAACGTCAAAATATTTAAAAAGAAAAAAAAGCTGCATTCCAATTTATTGTCCCTCACTGGCCCACCCCCAACAACCACCCACCCCAGCCGTCAAAAAATAAGGCGAATCTGGTCACTTTTGGTTATTTAACATGCTTGAAAAATAGACTTCAATAAATAATTGGAAGATGTATGTCCTTCCGATTGACAGGATCTATCAATAATTTATTGAAGGATCCTGCGATTGATGGGGCTAAAAGGAAATGAACACACTGAGGAAACTCGGTGGCGCCGGTGAGGCTTGAATCCAGGTCCTGTGCTTTTAAGTGCACCACCCTATCCACTGTGCCACACCAGCCCATTAGGTCAAATACTTTTCAATTAATGACCAAGGTTAGGTTGCAGCAGGAACGTTTGCTACACGTTGCTGGTTGCATTTAGGGTACCAGTGTTTGTTTCCAATGTTTGTGTCAACGTCGTTAATTGTACACATATTATATTTACGACGCGACGTCGACAGAGACGCCTTCTTCATAAGGGTATTATGGTTTATAAAACAAGAATACTGAAAAAAATATTCCGATGACTAGCACATTATATTTTATATTCGGATATAATGAAAAACGTCAAACACAGCCATATTTGATTATGATTAAAAACATGTCTAAATAGTAAATAACGGCAAAACAAAATTCAGATTCAAATCGCAAATATCTTCAAATTTACAAATAAATACATGTATAGTTCATATGCATACCCTTAAATTTTCGAATAGGTCAATTCCCCCTTAAGGCTATAATAATTTTGTATTTTATGATCTAACTACTCTTGTTTTTAATAATGTGTATTGATGATTCAACAACAACAACAGTAGACCAAGTTCTCTCTACGAATATATAACCAAAAAGTTCATTTGTTTAATTCAACCAAAAATATAACAGCTAGCTAGTAGAAAATATATAATAGGAATGAATGAGGCTATTGCATGGGCGTAGGAACGTTTCAATTATTGGGGGGGGGGGGGGGGGAGGCTATTGCATGGGCGTAGGAACGTTTCAATAATTGATGGTGGGGGGCAGTGTTGGAGGGGGGGCGGGCAAACTTTTTGAAAAAGATATTTGACAATCAAAAAAGGTATGTTTCAATTATTGGGCGGGACCAACTGTTTCACAAAACTTTTGACCTGCAAAACCTCTATCTACTCCCCCCTCTCCCACTCCCCCAAATCAATGTTATCCACGCTCAATTACACCAAAACATATAACATTATATAAGAAAAAAAGTACTTTTTGAGCGCTAACCATTTTTTTCTTCAAATTATTGGGGGGTGGTGGTCGGGGTGTGTGAAAGCATACTCTGGTCCCCACACTCTGAACATTGGTTAACAGAGGCACTAATAATAAATTAAACTATAATCTAGGATAGCTCAGGCTAGTGTCCGTCCCAATATGTGAGGCTGAGACACTAATAATAAGTTTAAATATAAGGTTGGGGGTAAAATCTGGGATAGCTCAGGCTAGAGTCCAGCCCAACATTCATACTGTTCATACTGTAGTAGAAGCCAGTCTAAACCAACAGGTTTCTTAGGCCCTTTTTGATGTTGTTTTCCCAGTCTAGTTATGATTTATATCATAGTGAAGGACTTCCGGTTCCTTATTAGTTTTTTGGGTTGAATTTATTTGGATGATTTGCCCAATGTAAATTTAGCCTACTTTTAAAGGAATTGATGGTGGGTGCCTCAATCACAGTGTTAGAGAGTTTATTCCAAGATTCTACGACTCTGTAAGCAAATGAATATTTCCTAATATCAATTCTTGCTCTTTTTTTAAATAGTTTCTTGGAATTTCCCCTTGTTCCAAGCTCAGGGGCCTGAGTGAACAGTTTATTTTTGTCAACTGTATCGATATTATTTAAGATTTTATAAACCTTGAATCAACGTCAGCCCGCTCTCTTCTATACTCAAGGGTTGGTAGTCCTAGCATAGTGAGTCTAGCATGGTATGAAAAGTTACTGAGGTTTTTCCACCATCCTAGTCGCTCTTTTTTGGACATTTTTCTATGGCAATTATATCTTTTTTTAGGTATGGAGACCAAACCACCGTAGCATATTCAAGGTGTGGTCTACAAGGGACTTATATAAACACAGAAACATTTCTCTATCCATGTATGTAAAAGTTTTATATATTAGACCGAGGTTTCTATTGGCCTTAGATACTTTACCACTTATATGATAGGAGAACTTTAATTTTGAGTCAAAATGTTACTCCCAGTCTTTTTCATGTGTTACCCTTGGTAATTTCTTCTATTTTATTCGAATTATCCTTGATGTAGAATACATCGGATTCTTCATCATTATTACCAATATGTAAGTGTTTGCACTTTTTGGCATTAAATATCATTTGCCATTTTTTAGCCCATTCACATGCAGTGAAGATACTGTCTTGTAAGTCTATCTCACGCTGTGGGCTATTTATGCATGTATACAGTTTAGTATCGTCAGCAAAAAGTTTGGCGGTGCAGGACATGGCGTCCGGGAGGTCATTGATGTAAATAAGAAACAAAACAGGCCCAAGAACACTGCCCTGGGGTACCCCGCTTGTGACATCCCTGAGTTCTGAGACCTGCCCATTGACCATCACCCTCTGTTTTCTATTTGTTAAAAAGTCCTCTATCCAGTCATAAAGTTTACCAGTTATTCCCATAGATTTAACCTTACTCATTAAGCTTTTATGGGGTACTTTGTCGAAAGCCGCTTTAAAATCCAGATAAATGACATCGACTTCTTGACCGCAGTCAATTGCCTCTGACCAGTCATCGAGACACTCCAATAACTGAGTAGCACAGGAGCAGCCCCGTCTGAAACCATGTTGGTTAATTGATAATAGTTGGTTCTCGATTAAATGGTCAACCATTTCCATTCGAACAATTTTTTCCATTATCCGACAGGATATCGGTGTAAGACTGATTGGTCGATAATTTTCCGGCTTAGCCTTTTTCCCTGATTTGAAGACTGCAGTCACATTGGCTGTTTTTCCATATTTCTGGTAATTTTCCTTCATCCAATGATTTCTTGAAGAGATTTGTAAGTGGTGCAGTCAATATATTCACACATTCTTTGAGTATTCGAGGGTGGAGATTATCTGGTCCTTGTGATTTAGAAGACTTTATTTGAAATAATAGTTTGTTGACAATTTCCTCTGTAATGTTGATGTTTATTAATTTAGAACAATTTGGTTTTTCTTCCAGTATTGGTATAATATCAATATTTTCATTGGTAAATACAGATACAAAAATGGTTATTAAGTACTTCGGCTTTTTCATTGTCGTTCCTTGTTATACCGCCATTGGTGTTTTCTAAGTTACTAACAGAAATTTTTGTTTTGGTGTTTGATCGGACGTATTTCCAGAATAGTTTGTTATCAGTTTTGATTTTTGTTGCCAAATCCTTTTCATAGACATATTTACATCTTCTCATCTCATAGACAACATTATTCCTTGCTAATTTATATTCATTATAGTTCATATCATTTTTACAGTGTTTATATTTTGTCCATTTCCTGTGCTTTATTCTGATGATTTTGATTGCATTTTTTATCTATAATAGGGTTATTTCTGGTTGACCGTGGATTGACTCTGCTCACTGGTATAGATTTTTCTAATAGATTGATAATGGTTTCAGCAAAGCTACTCCAGGCCTCAGCTATTGGTTTTTCCCCTATCACATCGTTCCAATCGACATCATCCAAATCTCTGTTCAATTGAATATAATCACCTTTATGGAAGTTCAATTTTTGTGTATTATTGACTTCAAGGTCAAAATAACAATTGAATTTAAAGTTTAGCATTATGTGATCACTTTTCCCAAGACTTGGGTCATAGTTGATTGATTCAATCATATTTTCCTCATTTGTAAATATGAGGTCAATTAAAGAGGGTTCATCACCAGCTCTATATCTGGTTGCTTCAACAACATGTTGAAACAGAAAGTTATCTCTGATACTTTCAAAGAAGACATTTGCTGGGTGCTCATACCCACAGGTGGTTCTCATAATATCCCACTTGATTTCTTTAAAGTTGAAGTCTCCCATAATTAACACATGGGAATACACATTTGATAAAATTTTGCCAATAAGGCCAGGCAGTTTGAGATTATTTGCACAGTCACTATTGGGGCTTCTATATACACAACCTATTATAAGTTTATCTGTATTGTGGAGTCTTACTTCACACCATACAGATTCTTTGAAATCAGAGTCAGTCTCAACCAAGATTGCATTTAAGCTTATTTTTGTATAGATTACTACTCCTCTACCTGAATGTAGGTCTGAAGTATGCATATCAAAGCCTTCAATTTGAAAGAATTCTTCACACTGGACTATAGTTGAATATTTTGGTAAAATTTCAGATAAGGCAATAATATCATACTGATTAGAATTAATTAAAGATGAGAGCTCTGACTTTTTCTCTTTGGTTAAGCAATCAACATTTGTATACAGAACACTCAGACTGCCCACCTTATTGACCACTGTATTTGATTTATTAAAAACACGTCCACCATAGGGACTAAAATCTTTGTCCTAGTGTCCATGAAGTCCAGGTAATCCAGGATCTTCTTCCTCACTATTAGATGTAGATGAAAAATCATTATCCATGTTAGGCTGAGCCACTAATAATAAGGTTAAATATAAGGTTGGAGCTATAATCCGGGATAGCTCAGGCTAGAGTCCATCCCAATATGTGAGCCTGAGACACTAATAATAAGTTTAAATATAAGGTTGGGGGTATAATCTGGGATAGCTCAGGCTAGTGTATGTCCCAGCATGTGAGGCTGAGACACTAATACTAAGTTTAAATATAAGGTTGGGGCTAAAATCTGGGATAGCTCAGGCCAGTGTCCGTCCCAACAAGTGAGGCTGAGACACTAATAATAAGTTTAAATATAAGGTTGGGGCTATAATCTGGGATAGCTCAGGCTAGTGTCCGTCCAAACATGTGAGGCTGAGACACTAATAATAAGTTTAAATATAAGGTTGGGGCTAAAATCTGGGATAGCTCAGGCCAGTGTCCGTCCCAACATGTGAGGCTGAGACACTAATAAGTTTAAATATAAGGTTGGGCTATAATCTGGGATAGCTCAGGCTAGTGTCCGTCCCAACATGTGAGGCTGAGACACTAATAATAAGTTTAAATATAAGGTTGGGGCTATAATCTGGGATAGCTCAGGCCAGTGTCCGTCCCAACATGTGAGGCTGAGACACTAATAAGTTTAAATATAAGGTTGGGGCTATAATCTGGGATAGCTCATAGTAGCGTTCAGCTCGACGTATGATGCTGAAATGCTTATCTATTAAGTAAGGGTTTCAAAAATAGTGTTTAACTCTTTATTTTACTATAGTTTGGATATATTGTTATATAGTTGTAGGTTTCGCTTCCGTGGTCGAGGGGTTAATGATGTTGCCTTGTAATCCTCGCCTCTCACCGCTGCAGGTTCGAATCCCACTAGGAACTCACCTGTAAGTGAGGAAGTGTTGATTCTTACGGATTGCGGGAGGTGTACAGTACTGGTTCTACCCACGAAAAGTGGATGGTTTAACTACGCCATACAAAAATCGACCATCATATATAACTTTTCATGTGTTGAAAATGGCGTACAAAAGGTTCGAGCCGATATGTTTTGAAGCAAATTATTTAGTTAAAAATCAACAGATGTTTATGGGAGCTCATGTTGGAGCTCACTGTAAATGATTGTGCTTTGAACAATTGATATTTTGGTATAATCATGCAGGTACATGTAGGCTGATGAAAATTTAATATGTATATACAATGTTAACTGTTTTATGTGTTGAACTGTCTTGAAACATCGTGTTAATGTTTCGAATTAGATTAAAGTTAGACTTCTAATCAGCCTAATACACTGTCACCTTATGAAAAGATCAGTTTTAAAAAAAAGTAGAGTTCGTAGGAATTAATAAGTGCATTCATAGTATAAAAGGTTAATTTAGGACACCAACTCCTGACACATCCCCAGGGATGGTACCTTAAGTGGGTTTTCCTTTGTTTAAGCTCAAAGGGAATAAATTGTATCGAATTCCTGTGTGTTAAGCCACAACTCCTACCACCTAAGGTAGTAAACGTGTGCTCGTCCGTCCATCCATCCATCTATCGTCCATTAACTTTTTGATGTCTTCGCACCTTCAAAATGCTTTATTTTGCCTTGTCAACATTCTAGCACCTTCATTTTATGTCCGAGCTTTACAGTCAGAGTCATAATATCAATGAATGCTTGTACAAGTTTGAATAACATCAATATCAGATAATAAACACCAGAGTTATGACCCGTGATTTAACGAAGAAATTCTATATTTTGCCTTGTCAAAACTCTAGCACCTTCATTTTGCATCAGATCTTTACCAAACTTGCCTAGTCTTAATATCAATGAAAGTTTGAAAAACACTATTTTCTGATAATAAACCACAGAGTTATGGCCCTTGATATAATGAAAAAATGCTAAATTTTGACTTGTTAATTCTCTTATGACTTCATTTTGCATCGGATCTTTACCAAACTTGGCCAGAGATGTATATGAAAGATCGGATAAGTTCAACAAACACTTATATTGGATAATAAATACCATAATTATGGCCCTGGATTTAATGAAAATATGCTATATTTTGCCTTGTCAACAGTCTTTCATCCAATCGAAACCAAACTTTCACAGAATAATCAGGTCTTGAAAGTGTTATCAAAAATGGTTATGATACGATTATTCATGGCTGAGCTATGGCCTTTGAATTGGTGAAGTTAGCAATATTTGGAAATGTACGCTGGAAACCTGGTGTCTAGGGTTCAAATCTCACTGGAGGCGAACATTTTTTATATTCTTTTTTAGGTCACCTGAATCAAAGGCTCAATGTGAGCTATTGTGACTGCTTTTTGTCCATCATCTTCCGCCCGTCCGTCCGTTAACTTTTGTATAAACTACTTCTCCTCATAAACCGCTTGAATGGTTTTGAGCAAACTTCACATGGATGATCCTGAGGTCAATGGCTTTCAAGTTTGTTAAAACTAGGTCAACACGACTTCCAAGATGGCTGCCATTACCATAAAAGTTTGAAACCTTAAAAAAAATCTTCTCAAGAACCGCTGAACACATTTCGACAGTTTTTCTTGATTAATGATCGCAAACCCCATGTAGTGTAAAGTTTGTTCGAATGAATTCCCCGGAGTTAAAAATATAGCCACTTTGCTGTTTAAAAAACGGAACAATGGTTTTCGCTCAGTAACATTTTTTAGTTATGAAAACATGTATATGTAAAATCATGATGCTTGCAGCCCAACAGACTAATAACAAAGCATCAAAGTGGATTCCTGCACAAACAAGGCACAATAGACAATCTCATTCGATTCGAATCATTCATTAGGGAAGCTTCTCAGAAAGAACACCTAGTTGCTGTATTTTTTTACTACCAATTTTTATAGAGAATTTCTTGGACAATAGACAATTTCGTGTCCGAATAGGTACAACCCTGTCTGATATTCATGAACAGGAGATGGGTGTGCCACAGGGCAGTATTCTTTCTGTTACCATTTTTAATATAAAAATTAACAGTATAATCCAGTAAATGCATTAATTCTGGCATGGTATGTTCTCTCTATGTTGATGACTTTGATATGTTGTCATGCAAAAAAACATGAACAACACTGAGAGACAATTACAACATTGTCACCTTGGTCTGTTGAAAATGGTTTTAAATTTTAAAAACCTAATTGTATGCATTTTTGTCAACTACATAAACTTAATGAAAATCCTCATATTACACTAGATGGTTCACCACCACTACCAGTGGTGGATGAGATGAAATTCTTGGCCTTTTATTTGACCATAAATTAACTTTCATATCTACCATAAATACTATACATGCATTAAACTCTTAATCTGCTTAAAATTGTTGCAAAAACTTAATTGGAGAGCCGATCAAAAAGTCATCTTACGACTTTATACATCTCTTATCAGATCCAATGTGACTACGGCTACATATGATATAGATAGGCTCACACGTCTTACTTGTAGATTCTCGATCCTATACATAATGAGGGATTACAACTTGTCTTGGGTGCCTTTCGTACATCACCAACCAAAAATGTATACGCTGAAGCTAACAGACCATCTCTGTATCATAGACAAATTAACTCTTCAATATGCCATTAAATTACAATCTAACCCATCAGACCGCACTTAATACTGTTTTTAATCTTGGTAATATGAACTTTTTTTGATCGAAACCGAAGGCTATTCGACCATTTGGTCTTTGTATTAAACCGAAGTTAAGAGAACTTGAAACTGACCTGTTGGAATTTGATTTTATTGATTTTGGGATGAGTAGGTCAAAGGTCAAGGATGCCATGACCTTATATGAAAATAGGCATTCTGCATGATAACTTCAAAATACCTTATGTTGAAATACTCATTTCACTAAATAACTTTGAAACTGTAATACTTATACTCATGAATTTTCAGTAAATCTCCTTTGGTACCTCTCCTTTGGTGAAAGGAGGAACTCCATTGTATTTGGAGTCAGAAGGTCAAAGGTCATTGTCACCATGCCCTTTTTGGAAATATACATTATGAGTGATAACTTCGGAAGCATAAGACTACCATCAACTTCATTGGTCCATTGCCCTTGTTGAGAGTTGGAACCTGATTGTTTGTGGGGTCAGTCAGTCAAAGGTCAAGGTAGCCATGACCTATTATAGAAGTATGCATTCCGAGAGATAATTTTGAAAGCATAACACCAACACTCATGAAACATCCTAGGTATATAGCCCTTGGTGAGAGGTGGAACCATATCGTTTTAGTGGTCAGTAAGTTAAAGGTCAAGGTCCATATGACCTCATGTGGCAATATGCCTTCCGCGTGATAACTTTATAAAATTTCATAGGTAAATTGCCATTGGTCAAAAGAGGAACCGTGTTGCTTTTGGGTCAGTAGGTCAAAGGTCAAGGTCACCAAAATATTCCAAATGATAACTCCAGGAATATAATACCTACACCCATGAAACTTTTTTTTTTTTTTTTTTTTAATTTGAATCATCAGATTAATGGTGATCCATTTATTCACCCCGTAATAGGTTTGTGAGGGTCGGGATAGGCCATCCCTCAACAAACCTTACATAAAAAACATGTAATATGCATCTATTAGTAAAGTAATAGGAAATATAATCAAGTAAATAAATGCATATATTGTAATCAGAGACAGAATAAATGGGGAGGTTTTCTTATTCTTTACAATTATAGAAGTATATTATACAATGTACAATTTTAACAGAGGGTAAAAAAAAAACCCAACTACAATCCAGAGGTATTTCCAAAACAATTTTGGTGGAAAATATAGTATGATTGCTATGTAGGGAATATATGAATGCTATAAGATTGCAGCGAGTCTCTATAAACTCTGGGGAAAAAAACAATAATAAATGTAAAGAATATTTGTTTCAAAACCCAGTGTACAACCCACATTGTCAATACATACAGACTTATTTTACACAGATAATTTTAATGTTATAATATCAAAAATAAACATTATTTTATGTTATGAAATCCATGCATTGCCTCTACTCCGAGGCTCACTGAGTTTTTTCTCATATTTTGTTTTTGGAAAGAGAAAAAAACAATAACTCATCCTTTGTAATAACTCTGTATATAAATCGATTATCAAAGAACAATGTTTCAGGAATGTTTTAAAGGATTAATATACACAACTTCCAAAATTATTATTTTTTCTAAAAAAAACAAGAAGGTTGATTTGGAAAGATCAAGATATAAGCAAGGGTATGTTATTTCTGATAGTAAGTGTCCCAGAATAAAAACATTAAGTTTATTTGCTACAGTTTGATACTGGAAAAATCAACTAAGTAAATTATCTCTGTACTCCAGTTCCACAGATAGCAAGGTATTGACTCCGCATGGTTTGTAACTTATTAAGTTTTAAGTTTTTATATGCGATTAGTTTCTCAACTTTGTACAAATATATTATATACGTTTTAAAAAGGTTAAGCTGTGGAATTTGACGTTGCATCTTGTTTTGATAAATGTAAAGTTTTGCTTGCATGATGATTTTACTCAAAACTGTATCAAATTTACAATTTCCACATAAAATATCTGTTTCTGTTAAAGTTACGAATGCTGTATTGCATTTTTCTGTAATATAAGTTTGAAGTTTGACCAGAATTCTTTTACTGTTCCACAGTTCCAAAACAGATGTTGGATAGTTTCAGGTGCATTATTGCAAAAGCTGAACATATTGTTATTAATAATATTCATTTTAGATAAAAGGTAATTTGTTTCAAGTATCCTATGGTTGATTCTAAATTGGAACCAAAGTAACTTAGGACACTCAACAAAACACTCATGAAACTTTGTAGGCACATTGGCCTTGGTGAGAAGAAGGACTTTTGGAGTCACTAGGTCAAGGTCACCATGTCCTCATATGGACATGCGCATTCCACATGAAGCCTATTATAATTGCTTTTGGGTTGAGGAGGTCATCAAGGTCACATCAATCTGACAGTGACCGAATCCTAAGAAACATTTTCCCTACTGTACTTTGTAACTATTAGACCTACAATTTTGAAACTTTACAGAAATAGTACCCATGTTAAAACAACAACTCCTGTTGATGTTATGGTTAGTAGGTTAAATGTCAAGGTCACTGTGATTTGATCAAGAAAAATTATTTCCTGGCTGTTAATTACAAAATATTTTACCTACAATCTTAAAAATGTATACAAATAGTGCTCTTGATTAAACAACGACCCTTATCAATATTTTTGTTAGAAGGTCAAAGGTCATGGTCATATTGACCTGACGCCTAAGATATGCTTTTAACATAAAAACATTATCAAATGGGTGTATAATGGCCATTCGATGGCGCTCTTGTTATTCAATGAAACATGCTCTTTAAAATCAAATAATTATAGTCTTGTCATAGAATCGTTTCCACTCATTAAATAATTTCAAATGTAATAAACTAATGTAGAACTTCTAATATGACAGATATCCTGGGTTAGTTATATCATGTAGTCCTTTCTCAGTTTGACGCTGTTCTAAAAAAAATATTAGTGTCTCCTCCATTTCGTCTTCAGAAAATGTCATAATTCTGGTATGTTTATGCATTTATTGATTTTGTTTTGATATTATTGCTTTTATAAGATAAGATAAGATAAGATAAGCGACTTTATTTAAAGAGGGTAACATATTTAGTTTAAAACTAATCTTCCACATGGCCCTCTATTATTTACAACATTTTCAACAACAATACATGTTTAATATAAAATGACATATCTGATGTACATTTCCAATTAAATCAAGTTCATCATCATCATTTTAGAATATATGGTGACTTATGACTTACACACACAATCACATTTACACATGAATTTCTCATTGACAGTGACATTTATAAAAAACAATATATACAGATTAACAATATATGCTAAAACAAAATAAAAATAAAGTTTAAAAAAACAACAACAGTTGCAATAATCCAATAATTAAAGAAAAACAATTTAAACATTTTTCATTAATTTAATTTAATTGCTTTGAAATGCCATTATTGACGATCTGTCTTTAATGTTGGTAGGTAAATTATTCCAAATTATTGGTCCTGAGTATGTTAAACTTTGTTTAAATATTTCTTTATTAGGTTTTGGTATTATGAAATTGTTTGAAGAACATGATCGTGTTATTGTTGTATTTTCATTAACTTGTCTTAATGTGAACATTTCATTGACATAAGATGGAGTTTTACATTTTGATATTTTATACATAAACTTTGCTTTTCTAAGATAGACTCTGTCAAACACTGTTAATATTTTCAAATCCTGCATGCTTTCTAATGAGTTTTCAACTTCATAATCAAGAATAACTTTGCAAGCTCTTTTTTGTAGTCGTAATATTCTATTTAAACTTGTCTGACAGGTTCCACCCCATATAACATTGCAATAATCTATGTGTGGTTGAATGTAAGCTTTATAAAACTGAATCCTATGATTGAGACTTAAGTATTGCTTAATTCTGGACAGAAGCCAAACATTTGATGATTTTTTTTTACATATATGATCAATGTGATTTTTCCATGTAATGTTGTTATCAATAAATACACCAAGTACTTTATCGTTAGTAATCATGGTTAGATTTTCATCATTAAGAGTCAATTTTATCTCTTTGACATCCAAAACGGTGCGTTTTTGATGTGTGGTTATAAGCATAACTTTTGTTTTTGAAGTATTTATTAACATGCCATTTGATTTACACCAGATTGATAATGAATCAAGCGCATTTTGTAGATTATTTTCAATGGATGATAATGTTTTATTTATGTGATATAATGTGGTGTCATCCGCATATAAGTCAGTTTCCGTAGTATTTGTGTACAGTGGTAAATCATTAATGAATAAAAGAAACAAAAGTGGGCCTAGAATCGAACCTTGAGGCACACCATCTGTCACTGTTTGATTGTTTGACAGTACATTGTTTAGCGACACTTTTTGTTTTCTGTTATGCAAATATGAGTTGAACCATGCTAAAGATAATTCTGAAAGTTTATAGACTTTTAACTTTTGTAAAAGCAACTTATGATCCATTAAATCAAAAGCTTTTCTAAAATCAACCATTACTACACCTATTAAAGAGCCTTTATTTAAAGCCTCTAGCCACTTGCTTATCATTTGCACCAAGGCGGTTTCACAGGAGTGACCAGGTCTAAATCCAGATTGAGTTTTGTGAAGTAAGTTGAAAAAAGTAAGATAATCCATCATAGAGTCATGGACATGCTTTTCTAACAATTTTGAAATAACTGGTAGCACAGAAATGGGTCTGTAATTATTGATATCATCTTTGGCCCCATTTTTATGCAATGGTGTCACTTTACCCTCTTTCCATTTATTTGGAAATATGGATGTTTTTATGCTAAAGTTGCAAATGTATGTAATGCGATCTGCTATATAATTAGCTGACAATTTAAGTAGACGTGGCCCAATATTATCAGAACCAGTAGATTTTGTAACATCAATATTTGCAAGAAACTTTAATACTTGCTCAAGTGAAATTTCTGGAATATTAAATTGTAAATTATCAGGTATTTTCTCTTCACAGAAAGTTTTAAGTTTTTCAAAGTTAGGATTTTGAACTGGTTCTTTTAGTTTTGAAGCCACTGATACAAAAAATTGGTTAAACTCATTTGCAATATCATTTGAATGTTCAATGTCATTTTCCCGAATTTTTATGTTTAAAATGTTGTTGCTACTTTTTCGTTTATTTACATTAAGTTCATTAAACAATTTCCACACAGTATTGGGTTTGTTTTGATTTTCAGACACAAAAGCTTCATATTTTGATTTTTTTTACTCTTTTAAAAGATTAGTGACCTTATTTCTCCAGATCTTATACTCTGTCTCAATATTCAGAGACTTAAATCTATCACGTGTTTTGATTGCATCAATGATTTCAGATGTAATCCATTTTGGTTGTTGTTTATTTTTAACCCTATGCTGTTTGATAGGTATATGTGAATCAACAATATCTAGGAAAATAGAGTACCATGTTTCTACAATTTCATCAATATCCTCAAATATTTTAATTGTGTCCCATGGTGCAGATTGGAGATCAGTTATAAACTTTTCTTCATTGAAATGTTTAAATGACCTATAAGAGAGTGTGTGATGTGATTTTTTGGGTAGAGAGCTATTAGCCTTACGTGTTAGAAAGATAGGAAAGTGGTCGCTAAGTCCTACCTGTGGAACATCTATTGATTTTACATTATCATGCACATTACAATAAATATGATCTATTAAAGTCGCAGAATTTGAAGTTTTCCTTGTAGCTTCATTGACTTTTTGAAAAAGGCCAAAAGGTTCCATATATTCTAACCATGCATTTTTGGTTTGTAAGTTAAGTAAGTCTCTATTAAAGTCCCCAAGAAGGTAGAGTTCTTTCTGCTCTTTTAAAATATTTTCAAGACTATTTTCCAAAATTTCATTCCATATTACTGCTTCATTTGGATTTCTGTATATATTTCCAATAAGAAAACTTTTAGCATTTTTTGGAAATATTTCCAACCATAAACACTCTAATTCCTTGACTTCTAAATCACACCTTCTTTTACAATTTATTTCATTCTTACAATACACAATGATTCCACCCCCTTCTTCCTTTCTTTTATTTGTAATAAATCTATCTTTTCTAAAAAGTTGATAATTATCCAACTGAAAAGCACTGTCAGCATGAAAATGTTTTAACTTAGTTTCACGAAGTCCAAATACATGAACATCATTATTAGAATGATTTAACATTATATCATTTTGATCAATTTTATTTTGAATACTTTGTATATTAATATGACCAATTCTAAACCCTTTTGTATTTAACCCTAAATCAATTAGATTTTGGGCACATGTGGAAAAATTATTGGTTACATTACGTATATTATCTTCTAACAATGTAATATTATTATATAAAGAGTCATGCACAATATCAGCATGCAAATTGGACATATTATCATTAAAAGTTGTTTCATCATATAAATTGTGATTAAGTATACTTTCATTAATTGTTGAAACAGTATCAGCTTGCAAATTACAAACAAAAGTTGAATCATTATATAACTGGTCATTAAATGTTCTGCCATCAACAGTTGAAGCATTGTATTGGCCATGTGTTGAGCTATAAATGATAGTTTGTTCTTGAGAACTTGTTTGTAAATTATTATTTATAAGATTAATACTCTCATTTGATAAAACATTGTTATGAAATAATTCTTATATTTATTTTTTTCAGAACCAATTAAGAATGTGACAAACATATCCATTCAGTAACCATGGCAACTCTGACACCGAAACTGTCTGATCCCCTCTACACTAATTGGATCAAGGCAGGGCTCGGGCTGTTATTTACAAAGGAGGGCATAGAGGAATTTGTGAAAGACGAAGTTGGCGACTTTCACCAGCGTGTCCTCAGTGATGTATGGCAGGTGACAGGGTTGCCAGTAGGGACTATTTGCCAAACTTGTACAACTTCGGATGTCATCCGGAAGGGCTGGATTTGTCCCACAGGCATTTGCCATGAAATACGGACCAGGGTTCAAAATGGCCACAGGTACAAAGGGCCTTCCTATAAAAATACAGATGCCACAAAATGGGGCACACACCCGTGGGAGTTGGCCAAGTGTTTCATGGCAGCCACGGGGTACTCTGCTGTGTCGTCTGCTGCAGAAACAGACTTTCCCGGACTGGTGAATGTCGTAATCAACCTTACAGACTTCCAGAATGTGGTCACTGACGACCTCTCTCTACCAACCAACATTTTCTGTCAGGTATGTTGATAGATAGAATGATTTGTATTCATATGTATGCAAAGAAAGAAACATTGTATCCACAAAATTAAGTTTTCACAGAAACTTGAATTCCTGACATAATTATATGTTTATAAATAATAATAAGCAAAACAAGCAGATTCAGAGAAATATTGTCCATCACAAGATAGGAACCGCCAATGTAAAAATCAGTTGATAGGTAGTAAAAATCTCAGCTTACAAGCCATAAATTTGTCCTACCTTAGTAGTGCGTGTTGTACGCATAAATAAAATACTACATATTTACATTTACAAAAGCATATTCTTAAAAACCAATTTTGGACACAGCATTAATGTAAAATTAATGGCATTAATTTGTGTCAAACAGCCGACAAAAATGCCTTTTTAGCTCAACTATTCGAAGAATAGGAGAGCTTATGTACTCGCCCCGGCGTCGGCGTGGGTGTCGGCGTCCCACATCAAGGTTTGCGTGTAAGCTGTGTTAACAAGTCTATATCTCTTACATTTCTTATCCTAGCACAACCAAATTTGACCATGGGCTTTCTTAGAGCATTATCTTAAGGGCTACTTAAGTAATTTTGGTTCCTGGAACCCAAAGCCCTTAAAATGTTTCTCATTTCAGATCAAATTTTGCGTCTAAGCTGTGTTACAGCTCTATATCTCTTACATTTTTTGTCCTAGCTCAACTAAATTTGGGAATTGGTTTCATTATAGTATGTTGTAAAGGGTTGTGTAAGTAATTTTGTCTTCTACAAATCCCCAGGGCTCCCATGGTTTGTATAGATATACTCGTATATCTCTTAAAATATGCATATGTTTCTTATGTCGCCCACATTTTGGTTTGGGATTTCTTGTAACATTATTAATCTTATTCATACTTCACCCATATTGGGACATGGGCTCCCCCATCCACCCTTACCACATATTTCTGTGTTGTTTTCGTCCATTCTTACACATATAGCTATCTTACACCCCGCCAACCCCATACCCCCCCCCACCCCCACCCACCCACGCGAATTTTTTTTTTCTTCTTTTTTTTGTTTACATATTTCTGTGTTGTTTTGGTATGAAAGCACTAATTATTTTCCCCATAGACACCAATGTTAAAGTGTCACATATTAGTGATTTGCTGCAAATTCAACTCAAGCAGTGTAATGTTCATATAGAAAACTATTTTTCCACTTGAAAAATCACCAGAAAACGTGGGGTCACAAGACATGTAAGAGAGTCCTTGTTTGTTTACTAAACAGGTCAAGGGTACAGCTGTTTTTATTGATCGACTGTTTTCATTGTCACAAAGTGTAAGCATAGAGTCGAAATTTCGAAAATGTTCATCAGTGATCCAGTAAAACCTATTAATACGCTTCTTATACATATAACCACAAAATGGAATAGAAATGGGCAGTTTTCCCCTACTTATAATGCCCATTTCCATCGAAAAAGGAGGGATTACTTCTTATTATAGGAACTACATTCGACTACACCTCGGAGGTTTACATGTAATTGGTGGTGGTAAACCTTTTCACACATATAGCTATCTTACCCCCCCCCCCCCCACCCACAATGCCATAGGAGGAGGAAATAAAAATAAAAATGGGTAACCCCCCCCCCCCCCCCCCCCACAATGCCGTAGGAGGAGGAAATAAAATGAGGAGTGGATAAAAAAAAAAATTAGAAAATTTCATTCATGTAACCAACATCCACTTTAAAACTGCCTACATGTTATCTCAAATTCACAAACCGTACTTAAAAATACCTTCCACTCTTGAGAATTGGTTTGTTGACTGACAAATTAATATATTTTTGAGTATGTATTTTACAGAAATTATCATAAATTTGCTATTAAACACACTTCAAATCGAAACAAAATGTAATATATAAACTTGAAATTATTGAATGTTTATCTTTCATAGTTGCAAGAATAATAGACATATTTTCCCTGACATAAATCAAGACTAAGAATATTCTCAAGAAAGGTTTATGAACTCAATGCCTAGTAGAGCAAAATAGGTATTTTGGTGTTCAATGGTGTGCATTAAATTGTGTTTGTAAACATGTATATTAAAGAGACTAAATTAATACTTTGATTTCCGACCTTGCAAAGTAAATACTAAGTCATAATCCAAATTTTCAAAAAAAAAAGTTTGCGCTTTTACGTTATTGTGAAAATAAGTTTGAAGATAGGCACAACTTTTTTTAAAAAAAAGATGTAACTGATCGAACAGGAGGAAAAAATAAAATAAAATTCACAATTTTGACTTTTATATTTCAGTTTTGCAAAATTTAGGGAAGGCTCTCACGTAAAACTAAAAATAAAAAAACACTGGCCTAACTTTATATCGGCCAGAGTTTGAATACTAGCCTCACCCCTCCCCACAACCCCACCCTAACATTGTTTTAGCCTTGTTTTTTGATGGTATATAATGGCTATAAAATTTATTATTCTCTGAAAAAATCAAAATAGTCGAGCTGCGGTGTTCTCCGACAGCTCTTTTCTTCTTGCAAGCATGTACTATTACTTGCTGGAATCACTTGATTGTCATTCAGTACCTTAAACTTCTATAAGCTTCTACTGAGTATGACTGGGTGCACCGATTTTTCTAAGCTCTTAAGTATGTACACGAGAATTTTGCTTATTGGCAATTTTTTTATGCATTTTCGCGCATTAATTTTTATTTTTAATGCATTTTTGATGAAAAAATATGCGTAATTATGCAGATACACATCTTATCTGGAGCACTGCCTTAGGATAACCCAAATTTCATCAAGATTGGATTATAAATATTAAAGTTATTGAGTGAAAATCACAAAAATCTTCAATTTTCAAAAAGGCAAAGGTCACAACTCAAGCATGATAGATGCGATCTGGCTGGTTATCAAACTTGATTGAGATATTATGCCCATAAACATTGACCCCAAGTTTCATCAAGATTGGATTATAAATGTTAAAGTTATTTAGTGGAAACCGCAAAATATTTTCAAACTCCAAGGGCCATAACTTCGGCATTATAAATAAACATCATCCTAAAGTATCACCACGATTGGATTATAAAATAATCTAAAGTTATTGGCCGGAAACGAAAATGTGTCAACGACCTGACAGAATGACAGACTGACGGACGGAAATGCAAATTCAATGGTCCCCCGCCTTTAGCGGTGGACAATAAATACTGAAAATTAATATCAACACATCTGATTGAATGAGTGAATGATTTAATTTTTATGTATTTATGATCTGATTAGTATAATCGCAGAATGACAAAGTACAAAGTGGTGTTTTTTGATAACTTCAATTTCTTTGTTTGATACTTGGTCATATGTATTGTTGGCATTAGTGCTCATCACTGAATGCCAAATATTACCAAGGTCAAGGTCATATTTTGCGTTATTTCTCCGAAACTTAACCTTGTTACATGTAGGTATTTTTTCCGGCCATCTTTATATATAAAGTCGGCCCATTTATTTTCCCCGTCACAGGGTGTCGGAGAATCATCCCCCGTGGTAACGTACAATAGTCGATAATTGTAATAAATCATTACATATCTAAGCATCAAAGCATTCATAATACATGCCAGCCAAATAAATAAGTACAAGATCAAAGATCACAATTCTAATCTTGTTATTCAAATAAGTTAAAAGATGAATGCCTCACTGTAGTAAAATGATTTATGTTCGGCTAGCATATATCATAATATACACATATTAACATATTGAAGTACAATTCAATTTAACCATTGCTATGATGGAGATTTTCTTATTCTCTTTCTTGTCACAAATAGACTGCTATATGGAAATAGGAGATCATGAATGTTCGGCATTATTTCATCTTTTGGTGGTTTGGAGGTGCATGATCTTCCACTGAAACCAATTTCTGAAGGTAAAACAAATAATCTGGTTCAAACAACAATTGGGTGAGAAAGTAGTGAACTCGAAGGAAAATGTCAGGCCCCCTCCTGAGATAAAATGGTCGACCCATTATTAAAAGGAAGGGAGGTAATTCATGTTATATTCCGTCCATTTTTCCCGAACGGGTTGTTTCCCTTTCTAGTGACTATACCAAAAGAAATACTAGAAAAAAAACTTCCTCGTTGATTTTAAAAGACCCTTATTCTAATTTAGTTAAAAAAGACTAGCGTAGTTTTGCCAGTTCTCAATAAATTTGCCAATAGAATTTGTTCTGAAAGCTATTACTTTTTCTGTGTTATGTTGGTAGAGAACTGAGGTTTTATACATGGTTAAACATGGTCATTTCTTATCTATTCTGCAAAAGTAAATACATTACTTGGCTACTAGAATAAGATGATTTAAAGTATTATCTAGTGTAATATCTCTGAATGTAATTTTACTTGTGTCTAATGTTAAATTCTTAAGATGTCTGCATCGTTCTTTAAATGATTTGCAAACACTATTCCAAAAAGATTGCACATTTCTACAGTGCCAGAATAAATGAATTAATGATTCTGTGTCTGCATTACAGAAAGAACATCTGTCATTGTTAGTAATATTCATATTAACAAGAAGTTTATTTGTTGCTAAGGCCACAAAAAATTAATTACCTGGTTCTCAGGCCACTTTTTCTGAGAAGAGATGCGGGCGGGCGCATTTTTTTTACAATTTTACAGTGGTCAACAGACACGCGGGAGATTTTTTTTTTATCCAAACTTTTAATTCCAATACATGTATTGATGCAAAATATCTCGAAATACATGTGCAATAACCAGTTGGATCAGCTCATCTCTATTGTCGATCATTACCTTATCATTTCTTCCCGAATATGCTTCTTTCAATCACAATAAGTCCGTATATTTGTATTAGATCACGCATGAACTATTGCATGTTGTTGTGAGACTTTGTCGATTAGACGCTTGAATAAATCGCCTGTTCTGTAGCACCTACTAGTTCCAAGCGTCTCAAGCGCCTGACTCTCCTAGATTGGTACCCGTACGACTGCAACACTCACAAGCTAGCGAGGCTCAAGGTGATCTATTGGGATCACTCTGCGTCCGTCGTCCGTCCGTCGTCGTCGTCGTCGTCGTCGTCGTCGTCGTTAACTTTTCTTCAAACAACTTCTCCTCAGAAACTGCTTGGCTAATTTTGCCCAAACTTCACATGGATGATCCTTAGTTGAATGCTTTTTAGATTTGTTAAAATTAGGTCAGCGCGACATCCAAGATGGCTGCCATTACTATATATGGTTGAAACCTTAAAAAATCTTCTTCTCCAGAACCACTGGACAGATTTCAACAGTTTTTCTTTTAAAATGATCGCCAACGCCTAGACTATCAAATTTATTCAAATGAAGTCCCCGGTGTCAAAAATGGCCGTTCCCTGGGGATCCAAAGTTTGTATATTGAGATTTTGCATGTTTTTCATATAGACATATAGGAAAAAACTGAAAAAAATCTTCTTCTCTGAAACCACAAGGCACAGAGCTCTCATGTATTACATGTAGCATCAGTTTATGGTCCTCTACTAAGTTTGTTCAAATGGTGACCCTGGGGTCAAATTTGTCCCCGCCCCTGGGGTCACAGTTCTACATAGACTTATATAGGGAAAAAAATCAAAAAATCTTCTTCTCGGAAACTACAAGATCCAGAGGTTTGATATTTTGCATTTACTTTAAGCTTATGGTCCTTTAGGGAGTTTGTTCAAATGGTGACCCTCGGGTCATATTTGGCCCCGCCCCAAGGGTCACATGTTTTACATAGACATGTATAGGGAAAAACTTAAAAAATCTTCTCTGAAACTGCAGGAGCCAGAGGTTTAATATTTTGCATTTGCTATAAGTTTATGATCCTCTACCAAGTTTGTTCAAATGGTGACCCAGGGTCACATTTGGCCCGCCCCGTGGGTCATAATTTTACATAGGCTTGTATAGGGAAAAACTGAAAAAAATCTTCTTCTCTTGAACCACATGGCACGGAGCTCTCATGTATTACATGTAGCATCAGCTTATGGTCCTCTACTTAGTTTGTTCAAATGGTGACCCTGGGGTCAGATTTGTCCCCGCCCCGGGGGTCACAGTTTTACATAGACTTATATAGGAAAAAAAAGTAAAAAATCTTCTTCTCGGAAACTACAAGAGCCAGATGTTTGATATTTTGCATTTGTTATAAGGTTATGGTCCTTTACCGAGTTTGTTCAAATGGTGACCCTCGGGTCATATTTGGCCCCGCCCCAAGGCTTACATGTTTTACATAGACATGTATAGGGAAAAACTTAAAAAATCTTCTTCTCTGAAACTGCAGAAGCCAGAGGTTTAATATTTTACATTTGCTATAAGCTTATAGTCCTCTACCCCCTTGTTTTTTCTGAAAATTGCTATTTTCTGTCTTGTGAAAGCTCTAGCACCTTCATTTATTACTTGATTGTTACCGAACTTGCACAGGTTGTTAATACCAATTAAAGCTTGGACAAGTTCGAAAATCAGCTGAATTGGGTCGGTAACACCAGAGTTATGGCCCTTGTTTTTTCTGAAAAATGCCATTTTCTGCCTTCTGAACACTCTAGCACCTTCATTTATTATTTGATCTTTAATAAACTTGCACAGCTTGTTAATATCAATGAAAGCTAGAACAAGTTCGAAAACCAGCTAAACCGGACCAGTAACACCGGAGTTATGGCCCTTGTTTTTTCTGAAAAATGCTATTTTCTGCCTTGTGAACACTCTAGGGCCTTCAAAATTAATCGGATCTTTACTTAACTTTGCCAGTGTCTTTATGTCAATGAAAGCTTGAACAAGTTTTGAAAAACGGCAAGATCAAAATAATTTCAACGGAGTTATGGCCCTTGATTTGCTGAAAAATGCCATATTAAGCCCTGTGAACACTCTAGCACCTTCATTTATTATTTGATCTTTACCAAACTTGCATAGATTGTTAATATCAATGAAATTTCAAACAAGGTCAAAAACCAGCTAGATCGGACTATTAACAGCGGAGTTATTGCCCTTGATTTAGTTAAAAATGCTATATTTTGCCTCATTAAGACGATAGGGGCTTCATTGTTCATCCGATCTTTACCAAACTTTACCAGATTGTTAATATCAATGAAAGCTCAGACAAGTTCGAAAACCAGCCAGATTGGACCAGTATTGGCGGAGATATGGCCCTTGATTTATAGTTAAAAATGCTAAGGTTTTCCTCGTTAAGACGATAGGGCCTTCATCTTTCAATCGATCTTTACCAAACTTTACCAGATTGTTACTATCAATGAAAGCTCAGACAAGTTCGAAAACCAGCCAGATCGGACCAGTATCGGCGGAGTTATGGCCCTTGATTTAGTTCAAAATGCTATATTTTGCCTCGTTAAGACGATAGGGGCTTCATTGTTCATCCGATCTTTACTAAATTTTATCAGATTGTTAATATCAATGAAAGCTCGGACAAGTTTGAAAACCATTTCATATTAGACTAGTAACAGCGGAGTTATGGCCCTTGATTTAGTTCAAAATGCTATATTTTGCCTCGTTAAGAGGATAAGGGCTTCATTGTTCATCCGATCTTTACCAAACTTTACCATCTTGTTAATATCAATGAAAGCTCGGATAAGTTTGAAAAACACTCAGATCGGACTAGTAACAGTGGAGTTATGCCCTTGATATAGTTAAAAAAGGCTATATTTTGCCTCGTTAAGAAGATAGGATCTTCATTTTTCATCCGATCTTTACCAAAAATTACCAGATTGTTAATATCAATGAAAGCTTGGACAAGTTTGAAAACAGCCAGATCGGACTAGCAACAGCAGAGTTATGGCCCTTGATTTAGTTAAAAATGCTATATTTTGCCGCGTTAAGACGATAGGACCTTCATTTTTCGTCAGATCTTTACCAAACTTTACCAGATTGTTAATATAAATAAAAGCTCAGACATGTTTGAAAAACAGCCAGATCGGACCAGTAACAGCGGAGTTATGGCCCTTGATTAGTTAAAAATGCTATATTTTGCCTTGTTAATACGATAGGGTCTTCATTTTTCATCCGATCTTTACCAAAGTTTACCAGATTGTTACTATCAATGAAAGCTCCGACAAGTTTGAAAACCAGCCAGATTAGACCATTTCACCGGAGTTATGACCCTTGATTTTATTTTCTGAAATATGTTATATTTTGGCCTCATTAAGAAGAAAGGGCCTTCATTTGGCCAAATTTCATTGAAATTTTTCAAGGATGATCAGTACCAAGCCTAGTTGTACATATCGTCTCTGCATTCCAGTTGAATGATTTTGGCGGAGTTATGTCCATTTAAAGGTTTTAATAAACAAACTTTGTCCGGACTAGTTTTCCTGAACCCCTGGCCGGATTTAATCAAAACTTTTTAAGGATCATCAGTTCCAGGTCTAGTTGTGCAACTCTTTGCCGTGTTCCGGTTCAAGTAATTTTGGCAGAGTTATGGCCCTTTAAAGGTTTTAATACACAAATTTATCTGCACTATTCTCCTGAACGTCTCCCCACATTTCAACGAAACTTTACAGGGATGATCAGCACCAAGCTTAGTTGTGCATATCATCGTCGCATTCCGGTTAACAGATTTTTGGTGGAGTTGTGGCCCTTTAAAGGTTTTTAATACACAAACATTTTCCGGGCTAGTTTTCCTGAACCCCTGGCTGGATTTTAACGAAACTTGACAAGGATGATCGGTATCAAGCCTAGTTTTGCATATCATTGCCATATTTGGGTTGAATGATTTTTGTCAGAGTTATGGCCCTTTAAAGGTTTTAATAGAGAAACCAGATTAGTCTGTTCTGAACTCCTTACTGGATTTCAACGACTCTTGATGGGGATGATCAGTACCAAGCCTAGGTGCACCTATTATTGCCGTGTTGTGGTTGAATGAATTTTGGCAGAGCTATGGCCCCTTAAAAGTTTTAATACACTAACTTTGTACAGACTAGTTCTCCTGAACCTCTGGCTGGATTTCAATGAAACTTGTCAGGGACAATCAGTACCAAGCCTAGTTGCCTATGTCATCACCATGTTCTGGTTGAACGATATTTGAAAGAGTTATGGCCCCTTGTGCATAAACTTTATCTTTAGCCAGTAGAGCGTCCACAGGCCCTCTTGGCCTCTTGTTACATATTCCTACCATTTTATATACGGTTTTCCGAAGTGGGCGAGACACCCTCAGACCGCGGTCTTGTTATTTGATCTTTACCAAACTTGCACATATTGTTAATATCAATAAAAGCACGGACAAGTTCGAAAAACCAGCCAGATCGGATCAGTTTCACCAGAGTTATGGCCCTTGATTTGCTAAGAAATGTCATATTTTGCCTTGTGAACACTCTAGCACCTTCATTTATTATTTGATCTTTACCAACCTTGCACAGATTGTTAATATCAGTAAAAGCGCGGATAAGTTCGAAAACCAGTCAGATCTGATCAGTAACACTGGAGTTGTGGCCCTTGCTTTCCTGAAAAATGCCATTTTCTGCCTTGTGAACACTCTAGCACTTTCATTTATTATTTGATCTTTACCAAATTTTGCCTGATTTGTTAATATCAATGAAAGCTTGGACAAGTTTGAAAACCAGCCGGTTCGGACCAGCAACACCAGACTTATAACCCTTGATTTTCTTAAATATGCAATATGTTATATTGAAAAGCTGCAGTTGTGGGTTCAAATCCCACTGAGGGCTAACTTTTTTTGTGTGGCCTTTTAAAGAAAAATGCAATACACAGGGATAAGGTTGTCGTCCGTCCGTCAGTCCGTCCGGAAAACTATAACTTTCTCATTTCTTGATATTTCTTCATCAAACCTTCAATATATACTTGTCATGACAACATCAACATGACCATACTAAAATATAAAGGTCAAGGTCACACTGAAGGTCATTATATGGGTTAAATATTCATTTTTGGTTATAATACAAGGGCCAATTTACATTGGTCTTATATTCATGTGACAAACATAGTTTGTCTCAATGTCTCGCATAACTAAGCTCTGAAACTACGTTCTATCTCCATCTAAAAGTTCAATACTCCACGATGGAAATAAACTCTGTCTCTGTCGAATAAGATAGACCAGCCAGATCGGATCAGTTTCACCAGAGTTATGGCCCTTGATTTGCTAAGAAATGTCATATTTTGCCTTGTGAACACTCTAGCACCTTCATTTATTATTTGATCTTTACCAACCTTGCACAGATTGTTAATATCAGTAAAAGCGCGGATAAGTTCGAAAACCAGTCAGATCTGATCAGTAATGCTGGAGTTTTTTTTCTTCACGAAAACTTAACGTTGGTTATAACTCTCTCATTTCTTGATATTTCTTCATCAAACTTTCAATATATATTCATCAGGAGAACGTCGACATGACCATACTAAAACATAAAGGTCAATTTTTTCTTCACGAAATCTTAATGTTGGCTATAACTTTCTCATTTCTTAATATTTCTTTATAAAACTTTCAATATATACTCATCATGACAACAACGACATGACCATACTAAAATATAAAGGTCAAGGTCACACTGAAGGTCGTTGTATGGGTTAAATACTCGTTTTTTTCTTCAGAAAAACTTAACGTTGGCTATAACTTTCTCATTTCTTGATATTTCGTCATCAAACTTTTAATATACTCATCATGACAACATCGACATGACCATACTAAAATATAAAGGTCAAGGTCACACTGAAGGTCATTGTATGGGTTAAATGCTCGTTTTTTTTCTTCACAATAACTTAACGTTGGCTATAACTTTTTCATTTCTTGATATTTCGTCGTCAAACTTTCAATATATACTCATCATGACAACATCGACATGACCATATCAATATATAAAGGTCAAGGTCACACTGAAGGTCATTAGTGACCTTGACCCTCCAAGCAAAGGGCAGATATCTTAATAATTTTGCCTTCAACTTTGGCGTTGAGGTCAATTTCGCGCAAACTGTTTGCACTACACATTTCAAACTTTGTTTATAGTTGTATCTAGGGTGGTACATCACAACGTGACAAAGCATATGTGAATGTGACCTTGACTCTCGAAGCAAAGGGCAGATAACCTTATAATTTTTACCTTCAACTTTGGCGTTTAGGTCACTTTTTCACAAACTGTATGCACTAAGACCTTTCAAACTTTGCTTATAGTTGTATCTTGAGTCGTACATTGCAACATGACAAAGCAAATGTGGAAGTGACCTTCACCATCCGAGCAAAGGGCAGATAACTTTAATTGTTACATTTACATCACTTTCTCGTGAACTATAATTATGCACAAGATGATTTAAACCTAATTTATAGCTTAATCTTTGGAAGAAAAAATATTCTATTGTGACATAGTTGTGTCTTGGGTAGTGCATCTTTTTGGACGCATGTGTTTCATCTATGACCTTGACCTACTTATTGGAGCTGATGATTTTTAGCTCTACTAGCCAAGGGCCTTCATTTTTCATCCCATCTTTAACCAACTTTAACAAATTGTTAATATCAATGAAAGCTCGGACAAGTTCGAAAACCAGCCAGATCGGACCTGTAACAACAGAGTTATGACCCTTGAATTAGTTAAAAATGCTATATTTTGCCTCCTAATACGACAGGGCTTTCATTTTTCGTCTGATCTTTACCAAACTTTTCTCCTTTTTTTTGAATTTTTTTAAAAGGTGTTGTTGCACTATTCCAGAACTAGCTTCATTTAAAAAGGCTTTAAACACCATGAAAAAAGCTGAAAGAATTATCAAAATATCATAAAAAATACAGGAGATATGATCTTTTAAAAATTTGAACAAATTCTCAAACGGAGGCAGCCATCTTGGATTGATGACGTCATCGCGCCATTTTACCATATCTTTCATATTGTTAAATATCATTTAAAGCAAAAAATATCACTGCAAATACATATAAATCGTAAAAAGAGCATACACAGTATAAATATTTTACTTTGTATTTATAATTTAATACATTAATTTATATGCTTTAAACACTATTTATTATCTACTTTCGATATATAAAAAAAGGCACGATGACGTCATCATTCAAAGATGGGTTCCTCCATTGGAGTATTTTTGCACATTTTCAAAAGGTCATATCTCCTTTGTTTTGTAAGATATTTTGATAAATTGTTCAGCTCTTTCGACGTTTTTTAAAAAATTTAAAGGTTAAGGTTTATATTTTTATTTTTTTTATTTGATTGATTCATTGATTTTTTGTTTAAAATTTATTTGATTTTTTTTATCTTTTTTTAATTTTTTGTTTTGTTTTTAATTTTCTTTTATTTCATTTTTTTTTAATTGCTTTTTTTTATATATATATATATATAAAAAAAAAATTGTGTTAATGCCGTGTTAGCAGGAAGCATTGCTATGATTTCTAATTGTGCCTGTTGCGGGTTTTTTCCGGTTCGTTGATTTTTGATGGAGTTACGGTCCCTTGACATTTTTTACTTTTAAATTTCTTCAAGGCTCTACTACTCCTAAATGCCTTGTTGGATAATGCCTTGTTGGATTTCGACGAAACTTGGCAGGAAGCATCGGTAAGATGTCTAGTTGTGCATATCTCTCATTTGTTCCAGTTCGCTGATTTATGATGGAGTTATCGCCCTTTCACATTTTTACTCTAAATTTCTTGTCGGCGCTACTACTCCTAAACGGCTTGCTGGATTGCTACAAAATTTGGCAGGAAGCCTCAGTACGATGTCTAGTTGTGCAAAGCGCGGCATATCAATGAAATCTTGGACAAGTTTGAAAACCAGCTAGATCTTGTTAGTAACGACAGAGTAATGGCCCTTGATTTGTTGAAAAATGCTCTATTTTATTTTCCTCTGATAAATCTGTAGTTTCTTCATTTTTTATGTGATCTTTACCATATTTGTTTAGAATGTTAATATAAACCCCAGCACCCCCTCCCCCCCACCCATTTTTAGCTCTACTGGCCAAGGGCAGCAGAGCTTATGGGATGGCGAGTTGTCCGTTGTCTATCGTCCGTCCGTCGTCCGTCTGTCGTCCGTCTGTCCATCGTTAACTTTTGTCTCGTTAAGACAATAGGGCCTTCATTTTTCATCCGATCTTTACCAAACTTTAACAGGTTGTTAATATAAATGAAAGCTCGGACAAGTTCGAAAACCAGCCAGATTGGACCAGTAACAGCAGAGTTATGGTCCTTGATTTAGTTAAAAATGCTATATTGCTATAGTTTTCCTCGTTAAGACGATAGGGCCTTCATTTGTCATCCTATCATTACCAAACTTTACCACATTGTTAATATCAATAAAAGCTCAGAGAACCAGCCATATTGGACTAGTAACAGCGGAGTTATGGCCCTTGATTTAGTTAAATATGCTATATTTTGCCTCGTTAAGACGATAGGGGCTTCATTGTTCATCCGATCTTTATCAAACTTTATCAGATTGCTAATGCAGTTGAAAGCTCAAACAAGTTCGAAAACCAGCCATATCGGACCAGTAACAGCGGAGTTATGGCCCTTGATTTAGTTAAAAATGCTATATTTTGCCTCGTTGAGACAATAGGGGCTTCTTTGTTCATCCGATCTTTACCAAACTTTATCAGATTGTTAATATCAATGAAAGCTCGGACAGTTTCGAAAACCATACATATCGGACCAGTAACAGCGGAGTTATGGCCCTTGATTTAGTTCAAAATCCTATATTTTGCCTCGTTAAGACGAAAGGGGCTTCATTGTTCATCCGATCTTTACCAAACTTTATCAGATTGTAAATGTCAATGAAAGCTCGGTCAATTCAAAAACCAGCCAGATCGGACCAGTAACAGCGGAGTTATGGCCCTTGATTTTGTTAAAAATGCTATAATTTGCCTCGTCATACAATAGGGCCTTCATTTTGCATCTGATCTTTGCCAAACTTTACCAGATTTTATGACTTTCTTCTTTTGTATTAATTAATTTTTTTTGAATTTCTTTTTTGAATTTTTTTTTAGCTCTATGTTGGACCAGTCGGACCAGTAACAGAGGAGTTATGGCTCTTGATTTAGTTAAAAATGCTATATTTTGCCTCGTTAATACGGTAGGGCCTTCATTTTTCATCTGATCTTTACCAAACTTTATAAGATTCTTTAGTTATGGCCCTTGATTTGGTCAAAAAGCTGTTTTTTGCCCGAAACTTTCAAAAAAACGTAAATGGCAGTCACTCGCTTCATTGATGTTATAAGAACCATGTTAGCCAGTAGAGCGTCCACAGGCCCTCTTGACCCTCTTGTTATGAAATTTCATTCATAGAAGAAAGTGGGACAAATTTAAAAATACCCATGCCATACTAGACACAGCAGACTTATTGCCCATGATTTCGAGGTGAGCGTTCTAAGGCCATCCTATCCCTGTTGTTTTTGCAATGTTTTAAAAGAAGTACTTATGGGAATTTTATGTCGGCAACCCTTTATATGAGCCGTTTTAGCAAGTAGAGCGTCCACAGGCCCTCTTGGGCCTCTTGTTTTTAATAGAATGGCATTATGTTTTTAAAATGCACTTAAATGTCACCTCAGCAAACTCCATAGTTTTGGTTACTAAAATGTTTACAAACTTTCATTTAAGCATCATTAACCTTTTTATTTTTAAGTCCAGCCCCCGTTAGGCGAGACATGTGAATCCGCTGTTAAAAACTCGTTTTTTTCTTCATGAAAACTTAACGTTGGCTATAAATTTCTCATTTCTTGATATTTCTTCATCAAACTTTCAATATATACTTGTCATGACAACATCGATCTGGCCATATGAAAATATAATGGTCAAGGTCACACTGAAGGTCATTATATGGGTTAAATACTCATTGTTCTCTTCACGAAAACTTACTCAGGTCATTTATCTGGGTCCAAAAAACCTTGTTATACTGACAAAGCGCTGACAGACGACACACGTGTTCCGCGGAACAACCATCTGTATATATTTTTAGCTCTACTGATCAGAGATCAGCAGAGCTTATGCCGTGGTGCGGCGTCCGTCGTCCGTCTGTCTGTCCGTCTGTCCGTCCGTCTGTCTGTCCGTAAACTTTTATTTGTAGCGACTACTCCTCTGAAACTACTGGATGGATATTCATGAAACTTTACAGAAATGTTGCCCATGAAGTCTAGTTGATCCTAGCAAAAATTCATGTTGATGCGAAATCCAAGATGGCCGCCAAAGCTAAAAATAGATTTTTAAAATACAAGTTTGTAGCGACTACTTCTTGAAAACTATAAGTGATATTGATATGGGACTTTTTCTAAAATGATCAGCATGACATGATGTTGATCCTAGTCGAATATTATTTTGATTCGACCTTAAACATGGCTGCCAGTGGCCATCTTTGTTTACATAGAGTTATATAGTAAAAACTTGTAGCGACTACTCCTCTGAAACTACTTAATGGATGTCCATGAAACTTCACAGGAATGTTGCTCTTGATGTCTAGTTGATCCTAGAAAAATTTCAGGCTGGCCGGAAAATTCAAGATGGCCGCCACGGCTAAAAATAGATTTAAAATAAATAAATTTGTAGTTTACAAGTTTGTAGCGACTTCTTCTTGAAAACTATAAGTGATATTGATATGGGACGTTTTCTAAAATGATCAGCATGACATGATGTTGATCCTTGTCGAAATTTATTTCGATGCGACTTTAAACATGGCCGCTAGCGGCCATCTTTGTTTACATAGATTTATATAGTAAAAACTTGTAGCGACTACTCCTCTGAAACTACTGGATGGATATTCATGAAACTTTACAGAAATGTTGCCCATGAAGTCTAGTTGATCCTAGCAAAAATTCATGTTGATGCAAAATCCAAGATGGCCGCCAAAGCTAAAAATAGATTTTTAAAATACAAGATTGTAGCGACTACTCCTTGAAAACTATAAGTGATATTGATATGGGACTTTTTCTAAAATGATCAGCATGACATGATGTTGGTCCTTGTCAAAAATCGTTTTGATTCGACGTTAAACATGGCTGCCAGTGGCCATCTTTGTTACATAGAGTTATATAATAAAAACTTGTAGCGACTACTCCTCTGAAACTACTTGACAGATGTCCATGAAACTTCACAGGAATGTCGCTCTTGATGTCTAATTGATCGTAGCAAAATTTCAGGTCAGCCAGAAATTCAAGATGGCCGCCACAGCTATAAATAGATTTTTAAAAAATAAGTTTGTAGCGACTACTTCTTGAAAACTATAAGTGATATTGATATGGGACTTTTTCTAAAATGATCAGCATGACATGATGTTGATCCTAGTCAAACATTATTTTGATTCGACGTTAAACATGGCTGCCAGTGGCCATCTTTGTTTACATAAGAGTTTGTATAGTAAAAATGTGTAGTGACTACTCCTCTGAAACTACTAGACGGATTTTCATGAAACTTCACAGTAATGTTGCTCTTGATGTCTAGTTGATCCTAGCACAATTTCAGGTCGGCTGGAAATTCAAGATGGCCACCACAGCTAAACATAGATTTTTAAAAACAAGTTTGTAGCGACTACTTCTTGAAAACTGTAAGTGATATTGATATGGGACTTTTTCTGAAATGATCAGCATGACAAGATGTTGATCCTTGTCGAAAATTATTTTGATTCGACATTAAACATGGCTGCCAGTGGCCATCTTTGTTTACCTAAAGTTATATAGTAAAAACTTCAACTTGTAGCGACTACTCCTCTGAAACTACTTGACAGTTTTTATGAAACTTCACTTCACCTAGCTATCAAAATCTATCAGTAGAGCTTCAAGGTCATTGACCTCTTGTTTTAATTTTATGACCCAACGCAGCAAGATCTTGGATTTTGCCTCTGCCCACTGGGGCCCTCTTGGGGGTAATTGGGATAAAAATCAGAAGAAAATACATATCTTGTCCAAATGTGAATGGATTTGAATTCTAATTGTGTATGGTTATTTAGGGACTCGAGGCACAACATATATAAAATTAGTTTTGTCTTCCTGCATATAGGGGCCACTCTGTAGGGGTACAATTTGGGGAGCTTGCAGTAATTTACTATCACAGAGTTTCGGCCTTATGCATATGTCGCTTACTCCTTCTATACCCTTTAAGATCTCAAGTTTATGTGTGGTGTATTTCTTAGTTAGGATATGTAAATGTGCAATATGGTCTCGGATTTTGGCTCTACCATCTGGGTCCCCTTGAGTGGAGTGTGTGGGTCCCCTTGAGTGGGTTGAATGGTTACAATTCTAGTTTGGTATGGTCATTTAGGGACTCGAGGCACAATATATATAAAATTGGTTTTGACCTCCAGCATTGAGGGCCCCTGTACAGGGGTACAACTTGGGGAACTTCCAGTAATTTACTACTACAAGTTTCGGGCTTGTGACGTTAATTCCTTCTGTGCCGTTCGAGATTTCAAGTTCATGTTTAGTGTATTTCTTAGTTAAGGCTTTGTAGATGCGCAATACGTTTTCATATTTTGGCTCCATCCTCGGGGGCTCCATGGAGGGAAATCAGATAAAAAAAAACTGGTAGTTTATATAAAAGGCAAGCTTGGGAAGGCATTTGGGGTCACTGGGGTCAAGGTCAAGGTCACTGTTACTAAAAATAGAAAAATGGTTTCCGTGCAATAACTTAGTTAGGAATGAGATATTGGCATGAAACCTTATGGATAGTTAGCTTATATGAAAAGGAATCTTGGGATTATATTTGGGGTCACTGGATTCAACTTCGGCGGTCACTGCAGGTACTAAAAATAGAAAATAGTTTCCATTTAATAACTTCAGTTAGGAATGAGATATTGGCATACATTGTTCTAGATAGGTAGCTTATATCAAAAGCAAGCTTGGGAATGCATTTGATTTCACTGGGTAACCTGTTCAAGGTCAAGGTCACTGTTACTAAAAATAGAAAAATGTTTCCGCTCAATAACTTCAGTTAGTAATGATATACTGGCTTGAAACTTCCTGGATATGTAGCTTATATGAAAAGGAACCTTGGGATTGAATTTGAGGTCATTGGGATTAATGTCACTGTTATTAAAAATAGAAAAACTGTTTCAAAATATTTTCAGAATTATCCCCTTTGAATAGTTTCATAATTAATCACATTTCTTTACTTAGAATTTGCTTTAAGTTTACGTCCTGCCAGTTTGTCAGTAACTTGATAAAAGTTGTATCATAAATACTGGATGTTGAAAAGAAACTAAAATCTGTTGTGAACATCTTGCATACACTATGCATTCCTCAAATAGTTTTGAATGGGTTGTTCCCAAACTTCATGTACACATAACAACTGATTACCTTATGTCCCTGTACATCACTCATTGTTGATTACCTAATTTATTACAGAATTATTGCCCTTTGTTTTACTTAAAGGGACACACGGCAATCTTGATTTTTAGCTCTACTGGCCAAGGGCCAGCAGAGCTTATGGGATGGTGTGTTGTCCGTCTTCCGTCGTCCGTCGTCCGTCCGTCCGTTAACATTTGCTTGTGTACACTCTAGAGGCCACATTTCTGATGCAATCATAATGAAACTTTGTCAGAATGTTTGTCTCAATGAAATTTCGGTCAAGTTCGAAAATGGGTCATGTGGGGTCAAAAACTAGGTCACTAGGTCAAATATTGGAAAAACCTTGTGTAAACACTCTAAAGGCCATATTTTTGACCCGAGCTTGATGCAACTTTGTCAGAATGTTTGTCTTAATTATATCTTGGTCAAGTTTGAAAATGGGTCACATGGGGTTAAAAACTAGGTCACTAGGTCAAATACTTGAAAAACCTTGTGTACACTCTAGAAGCCGTATTTCTGACCCAATCTTGATGAAACTTTGTCAAAATGTTTGTCTTAATTATATCATGGTCAAGTTCAAAAATGGGTCACATGGTTTAAAAACTAGGTCACTAGGTCAAATTTTGGAAAAGACGTGTGTACACTCTAGAGGCCATATTTTTTACCTGATCTTGATGAAACTTTGTCAGAGTGTTTGTCTTAATGAAATCTCGGTCAAGTTCAAAAATGGGTCATGTGGGGTCAAAAACTAGGTCACTAGGTCAAATATTGGAAAAACCTTGTGTACACTCTAGAGGCCATATTTTTGACCCGATCTTGATGAAACTTTGTCAGAATGTTCGTCTCAATGAAATCTCGGTCAAGTTCAAAAATGGGTCATGTGGGGTCAAAAACTAGGTCACTAGGTCAAATACTTGAAAAAACTTGTGTACACTCTAGAGGTCATATTTGTTACCCAATCTTGATGAAACTTTGTCAAATTGTTTATCTTAATTATATCTTGATCAAGTTCGAAAATGGGTCACATGAAATTAAAAACTAGGTCACTAGGTCAAATATTGGAAAAACCTTGTGTACACTCTAGAGGCCATATTTTTTACCCGAGCTTGATGCAACTTTGTCAGAATATTTATCTTAATTGTTTGTCTCAATGAAATCTCGGTCAAGTTTGAAAATGGGTCATCTCGGGTCAAAAACTAGGTCACTAGGTCAAATATTGGAAAAACCTTGTGTACACTCTAGAGGCCATATTTTTGACCCGAGCTTGAAGCAACTTTGTCAGAATGTTTGTCTTAATTATATCTTGGTCAAGTTTGAAAATGGGTCACATGGGGTTAAAAACTAGGTCACTAGGTCAAATACTTGAAAAACCTTGTGTACACTCTAGAAGCCGTATTTCTGACCCAATCTTGATGAAACTTTGTCAAAATGTTTGCCTTAATTATATCTTGGTCAAGTTCAAAAATGGGTCACATGGTATTAAAAACTAGGTCACTAGGTCAAACTTTGGAAAAAAGGTGTGTACACTCTAGAGGCCATATTTTTGACCCGATCTTGATGAAACTTTGTCAGAATGTTTGTCTCAATGAAATCTCGGTCAAGTTCAAAAATGGGTCATGTGGGTCAAAAACTAGGTCACTAGGTCAAATACTTGAAAAAACTTGTGTACACTCTAGAGGTCATATTTGTTACCCAATCTTGATGAAATTTTGTCAAATTGTTTATCTTAATTATATCTTGATCAAGTTCGGAAATGGGTCACATGAAGTTAAAAACTAGGTCACTAGGTCAAATATTGGAAAAACCTTGTGTACACTCTAGAGGCCATATTTTTGACCCGAGCTTGATGCAACTTTGTCAGAATGTTTGTCTTAATTATATCTTGGTCAAGTTTGAAAATGGGTCACATGGGGTTAAAAACTAGGTCACTAGGTCAAACTTTGGAAAAACAGTGTGTACACTCTAGAGGCCATATTTTTGAACCGATCTTGATGAAACTTTGTCAGAATGTTTGTCTCAATGAAATCTCGGTCAAGTTCAAAAATTGGTCATGTGGGGCCAAAAACTAGGTCACTAGGTCAAATACTTGAAAAAACTTGTGTACACTCTAGAGGTCATATTTGTTACCCAATCTTGATGAAATTTTGTCAAATTGTTTATCTTAATTATATCTTGATCAAGTTCGGAAATGGGTCACATGAAGTTAAAAACTAGGGCACTAGGTCAAATATTGGAAAAACCTTGTGTACACTCTAGAGGCCATATTTTTGACCCGAGCTTGATGCAACTTTGTCAGAATGTTTGTCTTAATTATATCTTGGTCAAGTTTGAAAATGGGTCACATGGGGTTAAAAACTAGGTCACTAGGTCAAATATTGGAAAAACCTTGTGTACACTCTTTGTCAAAATGTTTGTCTTAATTATATCTTGGTCAAGTTCAAAAATGGGTCACATGGTGTTAAAAACTAGGTCACTAGATCAAACTTTGGAAAAACCGTGTGTACACTCTAGAGGCCATATTTTTGACCCGATCTTGATGCAATTTTGTCAGAATATTTGTCTCAATTATAGCTTGCTAAAGTTCGAAAATGGGTCACACAGGGTCACACAGGGTCAACAACTAGGTCACTAGTACACTCTAGAGGCCATATTTCTGACCCGATCTTGATGAAACTTTGTCGAAATGTTGTCTTAATTATATTTTGGTCAAGTTCGAAAATGGGTCCCATGGGGTCAAAAACTAGGTCACTAGGTCAAATACTTGAAAAACCTTGTGTACACTCTAGACACCATGTAGTATGACTCGATTCATCAATGGTATAACAGCCAGTAGAGCGTTCACAGGCCCTCTTGGGCCTCTTGTTTAAAAACTCACGGCATCCCGTTAGTTTTTCTCGTATCTTGCATTCGTTCAATCATTAATATTAATTGTTAGAATAGTTCAAAGCAAATTGTTTTTACAAATTATTGACTTTTGATAATATTGCACCAAGAATATATTTAAAAAAGGTGTAGAAATAGAATTCCCAATTCTTTATTTAATTATATGCAAGCAGTTTTAAAGTCAAAATGATACAGGATTAATAAATCGCTGTACTAATTTCAATGCCTAATATAAAACTCCAGATTGCCATGTGTCCCTTTAAAATTTAAGCGGGGGTATTCATCACCTTCAGTGATAGTTCTAGTTAAATAACGTGCAAGAGGTTCAGTGAAATTCCGAGTTCACAGTGTCAGGGCAAAATTCGTTCCAACACCGACTTAAACTTTTAGTTTTGAATGTTTATTGGATCACTCACCTGTACAATATTTCTCTTCAGTTATACTTTATGAACAACAAATGTATGCCTCCAACAAGGCTGGAACATGTGCCCTGCATAGTATCAATCAATCTCCTTCACCTGAGCTATTTAGGATGGATCCCTCTATTATTATTGTCCTCTTTAGGACATGACTGGGTACACATGAAATCCTGACTCCTCCTGCTTGTACGTGACGAAATGGAGTTAATAATTGAGACATTCCAACTTCAACTTGATTGCATAAATTGTACCAGTATGTGTATATCAGTAAGTAACAGTTTGGTACATATACCATAGTTTCAAGAAAGATATATGTCACAAGAAGAGGATTTCAAGTTCAGGTTTACATTCTCTGTGACCGCAACCTTTAATGCAAAGTATTGAACAAACAACACCCACAGTCATTTATCAAACTGGCCAACATTACTTAAAATGAGAATATGTCTTTTATTCCAATAGGCACGGACAACCCGAAACACAATACTGCATTCACCCACATTTACAATCACTAACCAAGATTTGACGGACTTCATCAACATCATGGTTCAACTGTTGACGGATGGTAAGCGTCTGGCTGCAGATCCCCGAGCAATTGCTGCCATTGCCAAGTTATCCAAGGTGAGATATAAAATTATATATATATAATGTCCAATATTCACAGATCAACATGCCGAGTACAGTCCAATATATACAGCTCTACATGCTATAGACACCAAGGCCAAGTTGTCACAGGTGAGATAATGGAATTATAACTACTGTCCAATATCTACAGATCAACATGCCGTAGACACCAAGGACAAGTTGTCACAGGTGAGATATAGAATTATAACTACTGTCCAATATCTATAGACCAACATGCCATAGACACCAAGGCCAAGTTGTCACAGGTGAAATATAGAATTATAACTACTGTCCCATATCTACAGATCAACATGCCGTAGTCACCAAGGACAAGATGTCACAGGTGAGATATAGAATTATAACTACTGTCCAATATCTACAGATCAACATGCCATAGACACCAAGGCCAAGTTGTCACAGATGAGATATAGAATTATAACTACTGTCCCATATCTACAGATCAGCATGCCATAGACACCAAGGACAAGTTGTCATAGGTGAGATATAGAATTATAACTACTGTCCAGTATCTACAGATCAACATGCCATAGACACCAAGGTCAAGTTATCACAGGTGAGATATAGAATTATAACTACTGTCCAATATCTACAGATCCACATACCATAGACACCAAGGTCAAGTTGTCACAGATGAGATGTGGAATTATAACCACTGTTCAATATCTACAGATCAACATGCCACATAAGCCAAGGACGAGTTGTCACAGGTGAGATATAGAATTATAACTACTGTCCCATATCTACAGATCAACATGCCATAGACGCCAAGGACAAGTTGTCACAGGTGAAATATAGAATTATAACTACTGTCCAATATCTACAAATCAACATGCCATACTGACGCCAAGGAAAAGTTGTCACAGGTGAGATATAGAATTATAACTACTGTCCAATATCTGCAGATCAACATGCCATATGATGCCAAGGGCAAGTTGTCACAGGTGAGATATAGAATTATAACTACTGTCCAATATCTACAGATCCACATGACATAGACGCCAAGGACAAGTTGTCACAGGTGAGATATAGAATTATAACTACTGACCAATATCTAATTTTTCTGACAAGGTGATGCCGTTAGACTGGTTGCTTACTATCGGACAAAGTCAGGGTCGCGAATCACGTGACCAAATGGTAGCACAGACTTTTCCAACATGGCGTCGTAAACACGCAACATTTTTGAAAATTTGAGGTAAATTCTTAAACTATATCTTGTACAGTTAGATTTCGTAATGTTGATGTATCCCTTGCAGTATGGCATTGTTTTCCGATCATAATGATACATAAATGGCTTTCCAGTATAGCGTAGTTATTTCTGTAACCCCAAAAGAAAATCGGACATCGATGAAAGTTGCGCAAAAATGTTGCGATAGACTGGACGAACACAGTACTTTTTTGACAATTACGGGCTCAAATTAACATTTTGAGTATTCAGACATGTATTTTTACAATTCTTGCTTCATAAAGAATCCAATAATGACTTGTTGCCAGGCCAAAATTACTAAATATGAACATGTTGGCCGTTTTTTAAGTCAGGGTAGCCTGGACGCACGAAATAAAAATGGTATCCTGGAAGCACAAATGCTCTTGACTGCACCCAATACCGAGAAAAATGTTGGATAAATCTATAAATCACATATAACTTTATTTGGCATAAACATAATTTTGATAATATACTAATTTTAGAAAGATGACGCGCAGGAAAATTAGACTAGTGCCGCCCAGAAAGAAGAGAACAACTGGTTTCAAGTTGTCATCTATAATCAGAATGTTGTTAGAAGTCCCCTGTATTAAATCGCCATTCAAGTCTCCTCTGTACAAGGCATTACCGGCAAGGAAAAAAATGAAATTATCAAGAATGCTTTTTGAGCAAACACACGCACATTCAGCTTCCAATGCCTTTTCCCTTTTCAAGTCAAACTTGTCGACATAGCACTCGCTGATCTTTTGAAACAAATCTCTAAGCTGTGTTACTGTAACCTCTTCCAAGTTATATTCGGTTTCAAAATCTGGAACAAACGTGCATGAATCGAATCGTCCAATAAGTTGCTCCTTCTTGCACTCTTCTGTAATTTCGGCCTTGAGATTTTTCACAGATTCCGTTAACTTATTTAGCTTCTTAGGTGTATCTCCTCCATAAATTTCAACAGCTAATTTCATTGCTTTCTGGAAAAATTCAGTATTTCTTTTTAATCTAAACACTGTCGTTTCTTCTGTGGTCCAACTCACATACAGCAAATATTTAGCATCAAGCACCTCTATTTCGGATAGACATTGAAGTAAATATCTCAGTGGAAATACAGAATCTGCTTTCCTCAATGGACATTTTATTTCTACAGCAACCTTTGTGGAGTCTAAAGAGTTATCTTTCGCAAACTCCCATCTGGAGAAACTACCATGAACACAGATGAATTCTCCTGTTCAATAGCAACACACCCCTCTTCACAGAAAATCAACTCCGGCTCAATTACTGGAAGAACTTTACCTACGATCGTGGAAACAGCATTTACTTCATTTACAGCACCATGTTCTTTATCAATGTTCTTTATCAGGAACGCCACACACAACTTTTTCAAAATGATTATTTTGCTTTCCTAGTCCATCGCATCCTAATGCACCATACAATGTACTTCCCGTTACTTTGGCGGCATTTCTGATCGCATGCCACTGTTCCGAGCTGTTGTATAAACCTCTGACTTGTGTGCGGTCCAACTTGCTGGTTAATATTAAAGTATCTATCTGACGTTTCTATGTTTACTTTGTCACCCGTAACGTATTTCTCGCCATTGAAAAACGCAATGGTATAACATATTTGTTCTGTCACGCATTTGGCCTTACTCAGATATTGGTCTATGTCATAAATGAACGCAATAATAGCACTAATTGCATATACAAATTTCCCTTTCCGCCAATCTGAATCACCGCTTCTCTCCATCAACTTAAGCTTTACATATTCCTTTCTGGTCTTCAACGTTTCTACTTCAATACTATCTTCAGAAATAATCTTCCAAGAGTTGAACAAAATATTTACAATCTCTGTACTATTCATGGTTGCTAAATTTGCCAGAACTTCATGTATTTCTAACACTTTGGCATTAAATGTTTGCTTTTTTGAACTCAAACTTTCCCCCTTTTCAAACCCAAGTAAATCGACATCTCCAGAATCGCCTATCAATGCTTGCTTTAATTTTTTACCATCGAATGTGATGCAAGCTGACTTTCCTTTCATTCTATCACTTAGAACATCGATTACGTCCACAAAATATCCAGGTTTGCGTTCCCCTTCAGCACTGTATGGGTTAAACTTCCCGAGAGTGTTTAAATCTGGAACTGCAAAGTTAAATTCGGATGATTCAGGCGAGTAAAACCCTTTAGCAGCCATTTTTGTAAATGGTGTCACCGTGGCTTTTATAGCCGCCCATAAAATGTACAAATTGTGCGCTAAAAAGTCTCCAGGCAAGCTTCCAAAATTTGTTGGTCTCCTCAGAATATCTCATCCTTGTTGTGGACTTACAGTGAAACCATTTTACAACCTCTGTCCATAACAAAAATGCTAATTTGTCTAATGGTAAAATTCCAGAAGAAATTTGCTCGAAAAGTTGTAATAGCACAGTATCCAATCCATCCTGATCTGATAGCGCTTTAACAACGTCTGGGATTAGTTCTATTATTTTTGCAATAATTTCCACAGAACCTGAAGCAGAAGAGTTCAATTTTGATTCATTCAATTCAATATGTCACTCGGTCGTAGTTTCATTTGGAATTTTGCATGCATACAAACAATCATCAACAGTAGTTTCAGTTGGAATTTTGTCTGCATACAAACAATCCTCGACAGTAGTTTCATTTGGAATTGTGTCTGCATACAAACAATCCTCGACAGTAGTTTCATTTGGAATTGTGTCTGCATACAAACAATCCTCGACAGTAGTTTCAGTTGGATTTCGTCTGCATACGAACAATCCTCGACAGTAGTTTCATTTGGAATTGTGTCTGCATACAAACAATCCTCGACAGTAGTTTCATTTGGATTTTTGTCAGCATACAAACAATCCTCAACAGTAGTTTCATTTGCATTTTTGTCAGCATACAAACAATCCTCAACAGTAGTTTCATTTGCATTTTTGTCAGCATACAAACAATCCAAGACAGTAGCTTTATTTGGCGTGTCGTCTAAATTGTCTGAAATTGGTTCAAATTCAAAATCAACTGAATGTGCGTGTGTTTGTTCAAAAAGCATTCTTGATAATTTCATTTTTTTTTCTTGCCGGTGATGTCTTGTACAGAGGAGACTTGAATGGCGATTTAATACATGGGGACTTCAGTGGTGTCCTTCTAACAACATTCTGATTAGATGACAACTTGAAACCAGTTGTTCTCTTCTTTCTGGGCGGCACTAGTCTAATTTTCCTGCGCGTCATCTTTCTAAAATTAGTAAATTATCAAAATTATGTTTATGCCAAATAAAGTTATATATGATTTATAGATTTATCCAACATTTTTCTCGGTATTGGGTGCAGTCAAGAGCATTTGTGCTTCCAGGCTGTAATGTTGTTTGTTTGTACATATGTACTCCAGTAAGTCTATTATCACAAATGTGGGTAATGACAATAAAGTCGTGTTGATTCGATGATGTTTATTTCAAGACTCATATGTGATAAGGGTCGTGGTCAGTTTACGCATGCGCATAGAGATATACATTTCCAAGATCTGTTACATCCTTCTCTCTTTAACAAATAAAAATATGTTCATGTCATAAAACAATTGGTATGTATAATATAATAATAAATGCACATGATGTTAAATTTATCAAATTATATGTCACTGATATTTTACAGTTATTCAGAAGTCGACATTTCAGCTGCTAAAATTGTCTGCTAGTCCATCAAGTAATGAATACTAAACTAGTATTTATAATCATGTCTGCCAATGATAAATGTTTATGTACACTTCCACTGATCACCACAGTACAGATTGTTAGGCTTAACAACTCGACCTGATCGTGTTTGAAAAGGGCCATTTACTGGGGAGTTTGACCTGAGGTGAACTTCTTGTTTTGACTCATTCCTAAGGTCAGTGCTAGGGTTAGTGCCAGAGGAGGATACTTGAGGGGAATTTTGCACACATTGGTCATTTGTTTTTTCTGCCAAGATATTCGGCGCGAATTCAGTTATGTCTGGGAAATTTTCTTTTGTGTTGTGTAACAGTCTGCGATTACGACAGTAAATTCCACCATCCTGCGTCTGAACTAAATATGACCTATCGCCATGAACCTTAATTACCTTGGCGGGTTTCCAAGTTTTCCCTTGTCGAACCCGAACGTACTCATTAATTTTGAGTTGTGGCAATGCTTTTGCTGACCGATCGTAATATACTTTTTGTTTATGTTTTTCGGCCTGTTTGGAAGATTGAACATGTTTTGTGTTTATTGTTCGGGGCATAAGGTGTTTTTGTGTCACAGGTAATAGAGACTTGGTGCGTCTGCCCATTAACAGTTGTGAGGGTGTGTAGCCAGATTTTAGAGGGGTGTTTCTATATTCCAGGATACACAGATAAGGATCGTATCCGCTATCGTGTGCTTTTTGTAATAACCGTTTTGCTGTTTTGACAGCATTTTCGGCTAGACCATTTGATTGAAGGTTGAGGGGACTGGAAAATACTTGTGTGAAATTCCATTCTTTTGCAAAATTTGTCATTTGTTCCGATGTGTATTGGCTACCCGATTGTCGGACATTAATCTGTCGGGAATGCCATGCTTAGCAAAATGACCTTTTAATTTTTTTACAACTCTGTAGCGCTTTTCATGTCAGGTAATAAGTCAATTTCAAAGTAATTGCTGTACGAGTCAACTGTGACAAGATAGTCTTTATTGTTCAGCGTGAAAATGTAGGTAGAGACAAATTGCCATGGTCGTTGTGGTGTTTCGTGTGGTATCAGTGGTTCTTTTTGATTGGACTGTCTGTACTTTTGACAAATGTTACATTCCTGCACGTAGTCCGTAATTTGTTTTGTCATGCCTGGCCAAAACAATGCTTCTTTTGCCCTGAGAATTGTTTTCTCAATTCCCATGTGACTTTTGTGAACTGATTGTACCATTTCATGTCTGACCGGTTTGGGAATCACTATGGTTTGACCTCTAAATATCGGGTCGTCCGCGCATGAGAGTTCATCTCTGTGGTTCCAGAATTCTAATATTGACTTTTGACATTGTGACCTTAATTCTGGCCAGCCATCCATTATAGTGCGTTTTCGAGTTTGCATTTGCAGGTCATCCCGTGTTGCTTAATGCAAAAGTTCAAGTCGTCGGTCAGTCACGTTCAATGTTTGAATGACAGTGTGTACATGAAGGTCAAGTCCTTCTATGTTAAATGTGTTTGTGATTGGTTGCCTTGAAAGCAAATCACTGATGGGAACTTCCTTCCTGCTTATGTGGCGTACGTCGAGGTCATATTTCTGCAATTGTAGCATCATTCTCTGCAAACGGGGTGGGGCGACAGAGAGGGGCTTTTTCATAATTGCAGACAAAGGCTTGTGATCTGAGTGTACAGTCACCGGTCTCCCATATATGTATTGATGGAAACGCTTGCAACCAAACAGTATAGCGATCATTTCCCGCTCTATGTTTGCATAATAAGATTCGGTCTGTGTTAAGGTCTTTGACGTGTTTACCACTGGGCGGCCATCTTGAAATATGGCTGCGCCGACACCACTTTTTGAGGCATCGCATTCAAGCGTGACTGGCTTCTTAGGGTCAAAGAATGCCAATACGGGGCTCTGAGTTATAAGCTCTTTCATTTTGTTGATTGCATCCGTCTGTGCGTGATCCCACACAAATTCAATGTCTTAAGCAACGATCTCATGGGACTCATTACTTCGGCCAGGTTTGGCGAGAATTTCTGTAGGTAATTGACCATACCTAGGAGGGTTTCAAGTTCGTTCCTATTTTGTGGAAAGCTTAGCTTTGTGATCGCTTCAATCTTTGAAGGATCGGGTTTAAGTCCAGTTGAGCATATCAAATGATCAAAGAATGGTACCTCATTGACTGCAATAGTGCACTTGTCTGGATTAAACCGTATGCCATTTTCTCGTGCACGTTTGAGAACACGGCGCAGATTTTCGTCATGTTCCTGTCTGGTCTTGCCATGTACTATTATGTCATCGACTATGGCTGTCATACCAGTCAGTCCGTCAAATACTTCGTCTATTTTGCTTTGAAACAAATCGCTCGATGCTGATATACCAAAAGGTAGCCTTAACAACCTGTATCTCCCAAATACAGTACTAAATGTGGTTAACAAAGATGACGGGGGTTCGTCCAATTCAATACTCCAGTATGCGTGAGTAATGTCTAACGTACTAAAGTACTTCGCGCCAGTAAGTTTTGATGTCACGTCATCTAACGTTGGCATCAGGTAGTGTGGTCGCCGTATATATAGCATCATTTAAGGCTTTGGGGTCCAGACAAATTCGTACACTTGCCTGTTTTGGGCTTTTCAACAATAACAATAGAGTTCACCCAATCCGTAGGTTGAGAAACTCGTTTTGTAATGCCATCGCGCTCCATGAGCTACAGTTCATGCTGTAGTTTGTCTCTAAGGGCCTCGGGGACACGCCTAGGAGGGTTGACTACAGGTATGGCATTGGGTTTGAGGTGTAGTTTGCAAACACCAGGAATTGTTCCTATGCCTTTAAAAAGATCACCATGTTTCCACATAATTGACTCCTTATCTAAAACTGGGCTTGACTGGGAGTTTTCCACAGAGTATGTTAGTGTAATGAGACCCAGGTCAACAGAGGCTTGGAGGCTCAAGAGAGGAAAAGCGTTACTGTCTACTACATAGCACAGTGATTCAGTGACCCTGTCTTTATACCTTAATGTCAGTCTGACCATCCCTTTTACTGGGAGTGTGTTTCCAGTGTATGAGGTTAATTTGTTATCTGGGGGCTCCAACGGGTGTTGCAAGTTTAAGCTGCGGAATTGTTTGTGCGGCAAAACAACAGCTGTGCTGCCGGTATCTACTTTGAATGGGGTTTTGGGAGGGGCCAACTTTAATTTCTATGAATGCACGATCAGGAGGAGAAGAAAGCTTTCTTACCGTGTCTATGCAATAATCGGTTTCACAATTAGCACTATCATGTCCAAAATAATCATGACAATTGTCATTGTCTGTATTAAGATCATGAACGTTCCTTGATTGGCACATTTTAGCAAAGTGATTTATTTTGCCACAAGCGTGACATAACACTCCCTTGGCAGAGCACTTTGCACTTTTGTCATGGTTTCTGCCACAGTTGCCACACGAATGTTTTTGTTGTCCCTTGGATTCCGTCTGTTGTTGTGGTCGTTTGTACATCGGGCGTTGTTGACCGCTGTTCATAGCCCCACGTGGTCGAACGCTATGCACTTCCTGTTCTGACATGGTTCTCAACTGCTGCTGGGAATACTCGAACGATTGTGCTATTTGAATGGCTTTGTCAATGGTTAGTTCGGCACCAACGTTAATTAGTTTTTCCCGAATTTTCAACGAATTTGTCCCAAATACGATTCTGTCACGAATCATTTCATCGGCATCCTGAAAATTACAGTCTCTTGCCAGCAAACGCAATTGTGTCACAAATGTGTCCACTGTATCATTGTTTTGGGTTTCGTTGAAAAACTTGTAACGCGCAAAAATTGGATTCAATTTCGGCTGTTACATGTGCTTGGAATCTGTCATAGTATGTAGCTAGCTTCTTCGAGTCCTCATCCGATATGCCATTCCATGTCGCATGAATGTCTCTTCCTTTTTCGCCTGCCCAGATTAGTAGATATGACACTTTTTCTTCCTCGCTTTTTTTCTTTTAAGGGTCCAGAGAACACTAATTCCACATGTCGCTTGAATTTTTTCCATTGCTCTGGAAGATTAGTATCCGACCAGTTCATCGATGGCGGAGTATTGCCAATTAAATCCATTTTGTGTATAACTTAAATTTCAAATTTCACTGTAGAAATGTGGTTTAAGTTAATAATCCATGTTTACTCTGACACCATGTAATGTTGTTTGTTTGTACATATGTACTCCAGTAAGTCTATTATCACAAATGTGGGTAATGACAATAAAGTCGTGTTGATTCGATGATGTTTATTTCAAGACTCATATGTGATAAGGGTCGTGGTCAGTTTACGCATGCGCATAGAGATATACATTTCCAAGATCTGTTACACAGGCTACCATATTTTTTTCATGCGTCCAGGCTACCCTAACTTAAAAAACGGTCAACAAGTTCATATTTAGTAATTTTGGCCTGGCCACAAGTCATTATTGGATTCTTTATGAAGCAAGAATTGTAAAAATACATGTTTGAATACTCAAAACGTTAATTTGAACCCGTAATTGTCAAAAAAGTACTGTGTTTGTCCAGTCTATTGCAACATTTTTGCGCAACTTTCATCGATGTCCGATTTTCTTTTGGAGTTACAGAAATAACTACGCTATACTGGAAGGCCATTCATGTATCATTATGATCGGAAAACAATGCCATACTGCAAGGGATACATCAACATTACGAAATCTAACTGTACAAGATGTAGTTTAAGCATTTACCTCAAATTTTCAAAAATGTTGGTGTTTACGACGCCATGTTGGAACAGTCTGTGCTACCATTTGGTCTAGTGATTTGCGACCCTGAAAGTGATTGCGTCAGACATGTGGCTAATTTATCTGACAATGTTGATTGGGTCAGATGTGTGGCTAATTTTTCTGACAAAGTGATTGGGTCAGACTTGTGGCTATTTTGTCTGACAGAGTGATTGTGTCGGACGTGTGGCTAATTTATCTGAAAAATGATTGGGTCAGACATGTGGCTAATAAATCTGACAAAGTGATTGGGTTGGACGCTTGGCTAATTTGTTTTACAAAGTGATTGGATCAGACTTGTGGCTAATTTATCTGAAATAGTGATTGGTCAGACGTGTGGCTAATTTGTCTAACAAAGTTATTGCGTCAGACTACTGTCGCTTATTTATCTGACAAAGTGATTGGGGTTGGACGTGTGGCTAATTTATCTGACAAAGTGATTGGGTCTGACGTGTGGCTTATTTATCTGAAAAAGTGATTGGGTTGGACGTGTGGCTAATTTATCTGACAAAGTGATTGGGTCTGACGTGTGGCTTATTTATGTGACAAAGTGATTGGGTTGGACGTGTGGCTTATTTATCTGACAAAGTGATTGGGTTGGACGTGTGGCTAATTTATCTGACAAAGTCATTGGGTCTGACGTGTGGCTTATTTATCTGACAAAGTGATTGGGTTAGACGTGTGGCTTATTTATCTGACAAAGTGATTGGGTTGGACGTGTGGCTAATTTATCTGACAAAGAGATTGGGTCTGACGTGTGGCTATTATACCTGTCAGATTTGTGGCTAATTCTTCTGACAAAGTGATTGCGTTAGAATTGTGCTTATTTATCTGACAAAGTCATGCATCAGACATGAGGCTAATTTTATCTGACAAAGTGATTGGAACAGGCATGTGGCTAATATACTGACTAAGTGATTGGGTGAGATGTGTGGCTAATTTATCTGAAAAGTGATTGGTTTAGACTTGTGGTTAATTTGTTTTACAAAGTGATTGGATCAGACTTGTGGCTAATTTATCTGAAATAGTGATTGGGTCAGATGTGTGGCTAATATATCTGACAAAGTGATTGGGTTGGACGCTTGGCTAATTTGTTTTACAAAGTGATTGGATCAGACTTGTGGCTAATTTATCTGAAATAGTGATTGGGTCAGACGTGTGGTTAATTTGTCTAACAAAGTTATTGCGTCAGACTAATGTCGCTTATTTATCTGACAAAGTAATTGGGTTGGACGTGTGGGCTAATTTATCTGACAAAGTGATTGGTTCAGACTTGTGGCTAATTTATCTGACAAAGTGATTGGGTCAGACGTGTGGCTAATTTATCTGACAAAGTGATTGGTTCAGACATGTGGCTAATATATCTCACAAAGTGATTGGGTCAGACGTGTGGCTAATTTATCTGACAAAGTGATTGGGTCAGATGTGTGGCTAATTTGTCTGACCATGTGGTTGGTTCAGACTTGTGGCTAATTTATCTGACAAAGTGATTGGTTCAGACTTGTGGCTAATTTGTCTGACAAAGTGATTGGGCCAGACGTGTGGCTAATTTGACTGACAAAGTGATTGTGTCGAACATGTGGCTATTTCATCTGAGAAACGGATTGAGTCGGACATGTGGCTAATTTATCTGACCAAACGATTGGGTTGGACGTGTGGCTAATTTGCCTGACAGAGTGATTGGGTCGGATTTGTGGCTAATTCTTCTGACAAAGTGATTGCGTTAGACTTGTGCTTATTTATCTGACAGTCATTGCATCAGACATGAGGCTAATTATCTGACAAAGTGATTGGAACAGGCATGTGGCTAATATACTGACTAAGTGATTGGGTGAGATGTGTGGCTAATTTATCTGAAAAGTGATTGGTTTAGACTTGTGGCTAATTTATCTGGACAAAGTGATTGAGTCAGACGTGTGGCTAATTATCTGACAAAGCAGTTGAGTCAGACGAGTGTCTAATTTATCTGACAAAGATATTGGTTCAGACTTTTGGCGAATTTATCTGACAAAGCGGTTGAGTCAGAATTTTGGCTAATTTATCTGACAAAGTGATTGGTTCAGACTTGTGGCTAATTTGTCTGACAAAGTGATTGGGCAGACGTGTTACTAATTTATCTGACAAAGTGATTTGTGGCTGATTTGTTGACAAAGTTATTGGGTCAGATGTGTCGCTAATTGTATCTTACAAAGTGATTGGGTCAGACATGTGGCTAATTTACCTGAGAAGGTGATTTGGTCAAACATGTGGCTAATTTGTTACCTGACAAGAGATTGGGTCAGACATAGTGGTTTATACTATCTGACAAAGTGATTGGGTCAAGGTGTGGCTCAATCTTTTCTGACAAACGTGATGCCGTTAGACTGGATTGCTTAATATCTGACAAAATGATTGGTCAGGAATGTGGCTCATATATCTGATAAAATGATTGGGTCAGATGTGTGGCTAATATATCTCGACACAAGTGAATTGGGTACAAACATGTGGCTAATATATCGGACACAGTGATTGGGTCCGATGTGTGGCTAATATATCTGACACAAGTGATTAGGTCAGATGTGTGGATAATTTCTCTGACAAAGTGACTTGGTCTCAGACTTGTGGCTCAATTTACTCTGACAAACGTGATAGGGTCAGACGTAGTGGCTAATTTATCTGACTCAAAGTGATTGGGTGGTCAGGATGTGGCCTAAATTCTATCTACCAAAGTCAAGATTGGGTACAGACATGTGATCAATAACAACCAATACTCATTGACATAAAATTTACAACACTATATACAAAACAATAACACTATCCAATTTACCATAATTAACAACAACACTCACTACAACTCTTAATAACATATTATCAAATAATACACCAAATCAATTAAACTCCTTTATCTACCAAAACACATCCCCACTATCAATTTACTCTCATATAACCAACAATCCCCACTATCAATTAACTATATATTACAAAACAATCCACCTATCATTTACTCCTATATTCACCAAACAATCCCCCTATCAATTTAACTCATATATTCACCAAACAATCCCCCTATCAATTTCCATCATATATTACCAAACAATCCCCTATCAATTTACCTCCTAAATTACCAAACAATCCCCCTACTAACTATCTCCATATTAACAAACAATCACCTATCATTTACCTCTATATTACCAAACAATCCACCTACTAATCTACCTCCATATTAACAAACAACCCCCCTATCAATTTACTCTATATTCACCAAACAATCCCCCCTATCAATTTACTCCATATTCACCACACATCCCCCTATAATTTACCCACTAATTACAACACAATCCCCATCATTTACCTCATATATTACAACACAATCCCCCTATCAAATTACTCCAATTACCAAATAATCCCCCTATCAATCTACTACAATATTACCAATCAATCCTCTATCAAACACTCCAAATTAACCAACATACCTACCCCTAACAACCAATACTCACCCAACTCCATAATCACCCACCAAAATACCCACCAACTCCCCTAACACATACCAACAACTACTTAATAACACACCTCACCCACTCACCTAATTCCCCACCAACCAAATACTCACAAACTCCCCCACTCTCCCCCAATACTCAACAACTCCAAACCCACAAAAACTCCCCCCACTCACTAAATAATCCACCACACCCAAATATCACCAAAACCCCTCCCTACTCTCCACAATACCTTACCAACTCCCTAAACCCTACAAAAACTCCCCCACACCCTAATTCCCCACAATCAATACCTCACAAACCTCACTCACCCACAATTTTAACCAACTACCCTAAATCCCCTAAAACTACACTAAATCACCAATCCTCCAATACTACTAACACACAAAAAAATTCACAACAAACCCCCACATCATAACAACAACACACCTCAACACTAAACAACACCCAAAACCTACACAAACAACTCATATACACCAAACACACCCTCACCCCAAACAAACCAACACTATCAAAACACAACACACACCCTAACACAAAAAAACATCCACCCCATACTAAACAACCACAACAACAAACAACTCCCCTAAAACACACAAACACCTCACATCTCCACACATACCCACCCTACCAAAATCAAAACACCACACAAACACCACAAAAAAACAACCACACCAATCCACCCACACCTAAAACCACCACACCCACCAAAACACACCCCTCCACATACACACACCCCAACACACCCAAACTACACCCCAAAAACACCCAACAATACAACTCCAACATACACAACCTCCCACAATCACATCCCACAATACCATCAATCACAACTAACAAACATATAAAAACTACACTACTACCCAACACACAAC
>JAWPHD010015121.1:0-57109 GCA_037043455.1 Cyrtodaria siliqua | reverse complement strand
TCCTAGGATGATATCGACGCTGTGGGTTTAAGGGTGCACCGAATCTCACCTTACCCAAGTGTCAACTCAGTACAATCAGACAGTGTAAATAAAGATAATTCTCCGCCGGGCTTTTAACCTCAAACAATAAGTAGGCAGCATTAATAATGGCAATGAAAGTAATCAACACACAAAAAACAATAGTGTATGAAATCCACAAATCAAGTATCTCGATGAATTAGCAGAGCCACGGCAGACAAGAGAATAAAACATTCAAGCCGACAGACATACGAATTGAAGTAAAACGTACAACGTTTAATCATCCTTATAAATATTCACTAGGTCAACATAGGAATATATACAAGTCAACTGAACACGAAGCATTCATGGACCACAGTCAACCTTCAAACGCGCATTGAAACAAACAACAATTACAAGGGAAAGAGAGAAGCAAGGTATTATACATCCCAAACATAAAGAGGGTATGACACAGGACTACCGCCTTGGAACGGCTCCTATGGCAAAAACGGCCATTGGGGGTAGTCTTTTCCGTCACGCAGACATAGTGTCGAACTGTAATGTGTCAACCACTAAACATGCAGTGCCTGCAAATGAGAGAGGACGTAATCTGTTTACAATTAACATTTCTAACAAGGCTTAACATAGTATACAAAAGATACAAGACACAATAAACTATCAAACTCCTTGCTCCAGATTTAGGAGGGATTATCTGAAGAAAGCAAACAAATCAACTAGCCCATATGAACTCACTACCACCCGCGTGATAGGATCCAAACAACACATATCCCAATAACAAATTTAATTCATAACTCCACATCCACTTAAACATTAATACTAATTCGTTAGTACAAAAGTCAATTCTCGTTTTACATGATTATTATTGTGAGTTTGGCTTCCTCATCTTGCCAGTAAGGTGTAAAACATTGAGAGGTTTCGAACCTTCGTTTTCTTCCTACTCATCTGTATCACTATGACATATATGAACACCCTTCTCTTCCACCAACACTTATATGAAGGAGGAATTCAAATTACGATCAAACCGAGCTTTACTAAATGAGCGGACGGGATGGACACTCGCCTAGGAGTAGACCACATTATATCGAATCAATATAATAACACAAAGTGTTGATAAAATTCTGCAATGATAATACACGTTCAACTTAGCGGGCCACAGGACCCACGATCCCAGTAAAGCGAAGCAACCCTCACTATAGTTCTGTTAATAATAGTTAATCAACTCGAATCTAAGCCTCAACCACATACAGAGGTCATATACATTGCCGCCTCAGTGATATATTATTTCTCTAGATCTCTGACAGATGTTCATGTTGTCCCAGTCACCCTCACAAGATTTCAAAGTTTTAAATTAACACCTCATTACGTACTTAACCTAAAACTTCTGTGACATTATAATCATGAAGAACACGTCACTTGTGTCTGCACGCCGTCAACGGTCAAGTCTTCCCGACAAACAGTTCCCGTCTAGCTAAACTGCATCTACCAGTAATGCATATGACCCTGCAAAAAATAAAGACAATACGCACATGCAAGAGTAAATGTAAACAAGGACTTGTTACAACGGATAAAGCCAAACTACTGTGTCACAGGACATAGTGAATAGATAAAGCAAAAAGGACGAACCTACGTGTAGCTTTGTACACTGGATTACATTCTCGAGTCTGGCCTGAGGATGCTACTTTACAGTCCATATAACGACATCAACAGCCTAATTGTTTCAACAGATGTAGATAGTATCTAAACCTAACTGACGACGAGGTGGTATATATAACTCACATATTTTGAGAATCCAACTCAATAGACACACTATAAACGGACTTACCCCAGCCTGGCCGAGCCCCAAAACTAAAGCATCGAATTCAGTTCACGCATATTCAAACAAGTATAAATTATAAGAAACATATATAAGAACCCTTGAATAAACCTATACTTTTAATCGGTACATATACATTATTATATGACCTGAACACCTGGATAGAGTTTTTGATAAACGGTTGTGTAATGTAGTATTGCCGTTATTTGGCGTTTATTTTCTTTAAGATTAATGTTAGGTTACGCTATATATTTCGTCGTGATTGCTATTGTGAATGATGGGCGACTTTCAAAGAATAATCTTATACATTGTACTTCATTGTGTGTTGATCAATTGTGTCGTTGTAACATTTACAGTTAAAACTGAGAGTTGTCCATTCCTGACTGTGGGCCTTCACAAGTCCTTGATTGGCTTCATACTGCCTTGGAAAACAACATTTATTGCAGGAGACCACATACAGTAGGGAGGTCAGGATACAAATCACAGATTGGACGTCATACTGAAAAGAGAAAACACGAGGTATAATTGTTTTTAATCGGAACCGAGGCTTTCCCCACCCCCCATAACCATGTGTAAGATAAGGCTTTGAGTAGAACTTGTTACCCAACCCGTTTGTCATTATAATATTTCTATCGTATATATGTTTATATTTGCTCTGTATGTAAAATATTGACAATAAAATATGTTTAAATAAAAAAAAACATGTAAAACGCTGATAACCTTATCTGGTATGCAAGAAAAATAAATAAGACATGTGATAAGGAATTTGGATACAAATTAGTCCAGACGCCGCTATATAAAAATACATTAACATGTTGGTTATACACGATGAACATTACGTTATACACGATACACCACATAACATGTATACTAGCTCTTAAATAAACTAATTATCTTTGTACAAATTTAATGGCATACCTGACTAAAGAAAAACTCTTCGTCTCCTAGAACAAATTGCCAGATCCGAACTTCCTTAGCGTATATATTGAACGTAAGCGTCTCTATGTTTCCTGTTAATGACATGACCTTCATTTTATTACAATCCAATTAGAACAAAAACAAAACACTGCAACTCAGCTTACATTACAACCAAACTATTCCATCGACAAGATTAAATAGTTAGATCAGCTAATACATATACGTGTGTAACAACCGATTGTTTAAGTGGTATTTACATATGTATATCTGACACTATTTTTCAAAATTATAACATCGCTTAAAAGTGTCCTCCTTGTGATCTTTGCCATTAGGTAGATAGATAGATACCTTATTTATTCGCCTATTAATATACACGTTATAAATACATAATAATTATCTTAACAGATGTCAATGGCAGTTCATGCAAAATGAAGATATCTATGTCGTGCACGCACATGCAACCACGCACATACACACTTGTACCCATACGCGCGCACACTTATATGCACACGAACGGACGCACGAACGCACGCACTCGCGCGCACACCACGACGCCACGCGCACACACACACACACACACGAGACAAAAAAAACACCGATAACAGAAATATTATTACGTTTATAATATTTCGACCAAAATCAGTATGTATCTATAGTTAAATGAACAAACAAAATTATTTAAGAACATTACAAAAATTCATACATATAATTCCAAATTATGTTACTTAATCCCGAAACTCCTTCGAATAACTTATTACACGACTAACACATCACTGATTTGGGGTGACACTTTAACCTTGTTAAAGCGCGTCTAAATTATTGAACCTTTATTTGATCAAGATAGTTTTTAAGCCTAATGTTTACAAAAAAAATTATATGAATTTGCTCTTGTTGAGTTTTCCAATATTTTCGTTCCAATTTTGTATAAAATTGTCCGTTAATCTTTGTTTCAAAATCTGCATACATGTATTAATATTAGCAACTCCTTGAAATAACCACACATGGTTAAACTATATCAAGTATATGTACGAAAATACAAGATTGAAGACAAATATTAAACACGTGAATCGAGCGTGTTTTTTTTAAATTGTTGCCGTAAACCCGATCAAAACGGCACGTGGTTTTGCCAACGTGTTTGTGAGGATAGAAAAATAAAAGTCAATGTTTGCTAGTCTGTTTGATTGAAAGCCAACTGCAATCTTGCCATTTTACGGTATTATTGGATTACCGTTTTGGAGACTACATTTTAAGATAGGTTATGATAAGTTCTTAGGCAACGTTTCCCCCACCCTACAATCTCTAATCATACAATCTTGGAAAATGGACTAGCACCCCAAACATGCGTTGACCTAACGGAAAAGTAGCATTGTATTGTAAACAATGAGAGAATATCTTCATTACGTGGTCCCGCTTTAATTCCATGAAGCGATGGAAAAGCTTATATAAGCAGGATTTTATAACGGATATTTCGACAATAAAACATGTTTAAAAACGTTTTTTACAGAAAAAATCCGATAAACTGTTTAAAATTACCTCTTAAATGTTTTAATTTTACAATATACAACATTTTAAGTCGAAATTAAGGTTTTATTTCATACCCCAGCCAACCCCGTTTTCGCTTCTTGGAGAGGGGGTTGGATGGGGTATGAAAGTTAATACTCGGACCACGTAATGGTTTAATGGGAGTGAGGCTTGTAAAGGTTTTGCCTCCGCACTTATTACATAAAACCAGGATCCGTCCGCCCCTAATAAGAGATGGTTATCATAACTAAAATAGGTGTGAAGGTTATCCAGTGAACGTGTTTGATAGCTTTAGACATTTAGTTATATAGTTGGCTTTATTGTTTAGATTTCACCACTTTTAGTATTGGATTTCTATATACATGTACATCAAATGCAGTTTATGGGAATTATGTATGACTGAAGACAATAGCAATGGTACTGAACACAATAGAAAATGCCCCTAAACAGGTAACGCACCAGTAGACAATACATTTAATATCTCAATAATAACAATCAATAAATCAAAACAAATTTCATTCTGAACGAGACAAATATCTTGTCAATAACGACTGTAAATTAAAAAAATCATTAAAATCACCTGTCTCCAACGGTACCAGTCGGCATATAATAAGTTCATTCATTAAAGATATTGCATGTCTACTGGTGCGTTAGCTGTTTGGTTCAGTATATAATATAAAATTCATTGCTCCATCAGTTTACACAAAGCTCGCTAATTGTTTTAATTGTGTAGAGCTATTAGCAGGACATTGATTTGGATTATTTGTATGAAACAACCCATTAGTGGGAAGGGTCGTTATTACTTGCAGAGCTATAAAACAAGCATAAAATAGTTCCGATCACGCAGCCGACTGCCCCGCTTTTCTGAGCTCCTATGTGACGCAGATTGCGAACTTCTCGGTGATCGAGACTAAGCATCAACATGCTGTCATAATCACAGGGGGCAGTCCTTAGTTTCGCACGAATGTCCATGTAAATCAGAAAGAAAACAACTAAGCATCTTTTAGACTCATGATGGTATTAAAAATAAAGATAAAGTGCATGTTTGCTGGTGTTTTTTTTTCAGTTTTGAGTACCTATAAGTTTATTTTGATATAGTGGAATATGCTTTCTTTGTTTGTTTTTGAGGCTATAAATAGAAAATGCGAAACTGTCAAAAACTTCCCAAAACTAACAAAATTGGCTGATTTTGCCTCACAGTTTCATCAATTTGGAATAATGCTTTTTTTAAAAAGCCGGTGAAGGTATGTAAAATTTAGTATTTTCTAATATGCAAAAGCATGATGAGTGCAGAAATGACCCTGATATGCTGAGGACATTGTGCTTATTGGTATTTATTGACATTTGAAATATTTGTAAAATTGCATTTTAAGCTTGTTTTGAGAATTTGAGAAAGGTGGGGCGGAGTGTGTGTGTGTGGGTGGGGTGGGTGGGGGGGGGGGGGGAGGTGGGGGATGGGGAGAGAGTTATCTTAAAGAAATGAGGCAAACATTGTAAAGAAAATTCTTGTTGGTACTTTTATTTTGTATGAAAAATGGGTAATTTAACGGTCTTCAAAGAAATGTATGACCCAATGATGGTGCAATTTATTTTGCTCAAGGATTCAGGCTAAGGGCTTGTCATGGGTTTGAATGTTGAGAACTGGACATTAAACTGAGGAGTGCCCCAATAATCCACTATTAAATTCCAAGGAGAAGAATTATATCACCACTAATCGTTTAATATGCTTTGAACAATGTTGTAAGAAAGAAAAAAAAACAACAAACAAACAAAACGTTAAAACGTTAGTCTATAAACAATACAAAAAAGAAAAGGGTTGCAGAGGAAAGGCAAACTAACGAAAGTGGTAGCTGTTAATGCTAATCGAGGTAAGGTTTCAATAACATTTTACTAATATCAATTAAATTAGGAGTTTATACAAACACAAGATTATGGCGGGGATTTCTTTATTTACACTGTCCTGTTTAATTGGGAAGACACAACATTGAGATTTGGTGTACCTTAAAACCTGGGTTTAACCCACATCAACATTTTTGCCACAAACATAAAAGGGTTGGGTTGGGTTGGGTTGGGTTGGGATGGGGTGTGGGGAAGAGGGGCGGAGGCGTTTTTGCTCCTATTGTCAACCATTGTATATTTGTGATGTCGTAAACTCTGTGTCGATTCTTTCGGATGGCGGGAGGTGTACAGTACTGGTTCTACCCAGGAAAAGAGAATGGTCTGCCTCCACCACAAAACAATCGACCGTCATATATGTGTTGAAAATGACGTAAAACACCATACAAACAAACAAATAACAAAAAAAAAGAAATGATGGCAATTTGTTTTCTTCTAAAATGTCAAACTTCGATTAACACAAATCTATTACATTGTAATCTTTGATAGAAAATATTTACTTAACTTTTTTAACTTTCTAAAAAATATTACCTTCAGAATGGGTTTTATAAAAGGACAAAATCCATCCTCGTAGTTTTTAATAAAGAAACTTCATAAGCTTAACACACGCTTAATGCGGATCTTCGTAATTTAAGTAAACTTATAATGCCGTTATCCTCAGTTTGAAAAAAACTTGCTGGCTTAGGACACATACTTGACTGATGAAAGTGATCATTGGCTTTCACAAAATCAACACTAGTCCAAATATCTGTGTTCTCTTGTTCCTCTCTGTGTTGCTCTGGCTCCAAGTCATCGAGTACTTGCTTTGTGGCTTTCTATGTGTTTGCCTTTTAATATTTATTTATATACATGATCATCTTAGCGTTATGCTTATATTGCCTATTAATGGTGCCTAGTTTGATAAAGGGTATGGCCTGTGTGTGTGTGGGGGGGGGATATTTATTTATATACATGATCATCTTAGTGTTATGCTTATATTGCCTATTAATGGTGCCTAGTTTGATAAAGGGTATGGCCTGGGGGGGGGGGGGGGGGGGGGGGGGGGGGGGGGGGGGGGGGGAGATTTCTTTATTTGCACTTACACTTCTATTACTGGATGGTAATAGGGTGAATGTGGGGGGGGGGTGAGATTTCTTTATTTGCACTAGTACACTTCTATACTTCTATTACTGGATGGGTATAGGGTGAATGTGAGGTTTGGTGCACCCTAGAACCTGGTTTAAAACCCCCTTGTTATTTGTTGCCACTGACTATGTCAAGTCGGTAGCCCTATCGTCATTTAATGGAGCTTGGTCTGGAAAACTATACATCTCGGCTAGTTTTTCCCTTATTCATCATTAATATTAATTAACTCTCTTATAAATTAATTGTTTAAAATTGGTTTTTAATCGCAATATACATTATTTAAATGTATTCTAAATAACAGCATTTTCGTCGTTTTTCCAGACAAAACATATTCATCAACAATAGCCAACGATAACATGTGGCTTAATTTAATGCATATGTACAGTTCAAATGAACGTGAAGCCCAGTATGATGGTTATCATATGAATATGGACGGACACCAATCACTATTTCAGATCGCCTCCGGTCCCTTTAAAGGACAAGATCATCCATTACGTGGTCCCGCGGACACCAATCGCTGTTTCAGATCGCCTCAGGTCCCTTTAAAGGACAAGATCATCCATTACGTGGTCCCGCGGACACCAATCACTGTTTCAGATCGCCTCAGGTCCCTTTAAAGGACAAGATCATCCATTACGTGGTCCCGCCTAAATTCCATTAAGAGATGGGAAAGCTTATACCAGCAGGATTTTATAAAAAAAAAAATGGACATTTCGACAGTAAAATATGTTTAAAGACAATTTTACTGAAAAAAATCGATAACCTATTTAAAATTACCTATTAAATGTTTTAATTTTACAATATGCAAACTTTTAAAGCCGAAATTAATTTTATACACCAGCCAACCCCGTTTTCCTTTCTTGGAGAAGGGAATGGATAGGGTACGAAAGGTAATACTCGGACCACGTAATGGTGGTCGACGTTTATCGTATTTACCATATTAAGTTTTAAATCAAGTTTACACTTTAACGAGATGCATCCGCCCTTAATAATATGAATTTGCAAAATGAACGAACTAACTATATCGAGGGGACAACGCAAAACTATTGTAACTAAATATGAATAATGAAGGAGATAAAATAGTTTTGCACTGAACCCTCGATATAGAAATCCGAACAAAACCTTTTAGCTACGTCTGTTACGGGTCATAGCTGTGAATAGTAGAGAAAAAACGTTTACGTCCCTGGTGTGATATGATTAAAAAGATCTATTCAGCTGACAACGACTTGAATTTGCTTTCTATTGACATGTATTTCAAAAACATTTACCGAAACACCATGTTTGATTAAGCTTTCGATATGACTTTGTAAGGTAAGTTAAATAATTTATTTTCATTTCTAAGATGTGTAATAGGCGTGCGTGTGTTCGCGCGCGCGCGCGTGTGTATCTAAACTAAAGCCACTATGTAATCAGCTGAATAATTTGTTTTGTTTGGAAATCAGATGTAAAGTCAAGGCTTTGCTGAATAATTCCCTCGAATCAAAACAACTTAAGAAAGAATGTCGAAAAAGTTTTTAAAAAACGTCGAGTATTATTTAGACTTCATATCTTTTGCCCTTTGTTTGTATACTCGTATATACGCGGTGATCGTGGTGATTTACTTATTTAACCGATTAATGATGCCTATTTTGTTAGAGACTATAAATAACTGTCGTATCTCCCCCATCCCACCCTCTCACCGACACCTCCACACCCTCACCCTAACAAACCCTTCCCCTACATTTGTATAGTAGTGAACTGAGAAAAAACAAATTGAGTTTATATTTACAACTTAGGCGGCATACATTATCTCACTTCAACATAATCATGTCTTACATCTGATTAACTGTGATTCCTAGAGGACCATGTGTGCCATGTTTATGTTGAATGACTACAGTATCTTTAGGGAGTGCATGTAGTTGTTGTTTTTATCTTCTCTTAACACTCACCCTTCTCATATGAGTAACACGACAACAACACATACGTTATAAACGTATATTTATTATTTTTTAGTATAAGCCATTTCACGACCGACTGAAATAAAAGAATGGGCTCAGAATTGTAACAACCAAATACTAGTATCTAAGTAACTTACATATATGAATTCAAATCTCCATTATTAAGGGTTCGCCAATGTTCTGAAATTACTTTTCAGTGGGTGGGGAATTAGATGTTGAAACCTAAATAACTAGACAGTCTTGAAAATATGTAACACGCCTTTCATATTAAACTTTGAGTATAATTTACTTTAGTCATAAGGAAAAATGTCAATATGTGGGTACTTAATTAGCGTGAACCAAAACAATAGGGTAAAGGACTTCCCTGCAAACAATATAATTACTGAACATAATTGTTTTTTGGCTTAGATTAAATGTATAGACAATGATTAACAATATGTTAGAGTATTAAGTCGAAATTCAAACCAGTTTTGCAGAAAAAAGTAAATAACTTCGTTGACACGTTGAAGTTTTCTTCGGCCATATTTTTCATTCATAAAAAATATGTAAACAAAAGGAACATGGATTATTGCCTAAATTGGTGTGAGAGTCATCTATGTAGCTACAGAACATATATGTGAATCTTGAATATTACCCTATGTAGATTGTTAAAACATGGAAGACAATTCAAATCACCTGTCAGGTAATCATGGATGTCGAGTTAAAGATTTTACGTTTTCTTGTTGTATTTTCAATGCTTCACCTCGCTGAACAAAATATGACCGTTTAACCGATTACGATTCCTACGCCTATCATTTTTTAACGAGGCATATTCGTTCGTGCAAACTCGGATAATACCGGCTACGTTCAGAATCATACTTCATAAAAATGCTCGAGATGTTGCGAATGAGAAGTTTCCGGAAATTAGAAAGTAACAATATTATTTGCCAATTTAACTGATTTTATAATGTTTCGAGGCTTGTGTCTCTCAAGAATAACATATTTAAGAAGAAACAATACGTTTTCTCCACACACCTGTTATAAACTGTTCAGATCTATCAGAATACAGTCGCAATATAGGATCGTTCATGAGGTAAACAAATGTTTGTAATACCATTCATTCAATAATCATTGTGTAGTATTAGTAGTAGTAAATCTCGTGCAAATCGTATAATTTAAAAGTGATTTGCACTACTTTTGGGGATAAAACACGGTGCAGAAAATTCATTGATTTGGCATAGATGGTGTTTATGAAATTCTGTTTTATTAAGTTGCTGTTATTTAATTTTTAATTTTTATTCTTACATATTGTAAACAACATACTGGACTATGGATGTGTGCATTCACTTTCAATAAAAATGAAAAAGAAGTCAATGATAGGATGCACCCGAGGTACTGTAATCAAAAGTACAATATCTTTTTTATGAATTATTTTTATTCAAAACACTAGCTATCAAAATGTTTCCTTATAAACGTGACACACTATGTCAGCATTGAGTTGCAAGAAAATTGAAGTTTAAGCAAAAATTGACATTGTAATTTTTACCATACCCCACCCACTTTATACTATTGGCGAACCCTTAAACATATAACTCGGATGGGGACGTAAACCGGGCGGTCCCGTGTATCGGTCTATCCTCCGAGCACGTTAAAGAACCATAGGAATCTATTCGATAATAAGAGTAGGGCAGGTTCCCGGATTCCTATGTATCCTTCCCCTCTCTCTGGGGCGGCTCTAAATAACCTATACTGTGTTGATGAGCCGTTAAACAACATTCAATTAAACATATAACATATGAGCCATTTCTAAACCAAGATATTGGTACACTATTCCATAGAATTTAAACATAAATACGTCTTATGTCTACCCGACACTGACTCCATGTAATAACAATTTCTGTTTAAAACCAAGGTATTGGTACACTAGACCTTAGCATTTAAACCTCAATACGTCCTGTGTCTATCCGACACTGACTCCATGTAATTGATATAATGCATAAATCCGCACTGTCAATCAAACATATATCTGACCATGCCAGTTGACCAATTAAAATCACATGAGGTATTTATGTTTAAATTCTACGGAATAGGGTACCAATATCATTGTTTAGACATGTTATATGTTTAATAATGGAGATTTGAATTCATATATGCAATATTTTTTGTTTTAAACAGCCGTACAGCCCACCATTGTCCAAGCTCAGTTTTGGCCACAAACATTACGATGTGTTCTATTGTATAATATGTTTGTTTGTGGGACAGCATGTGCTTTATGTAACGGGGTAAATAGACAATCTATATCAATTCCAGGGATGTTCAAAACATTTTAATATATGTTTCATTAGATATGCCCCCCTTTAAAACTGTCGGTTTCTACAAGTATCTCGTATTTCAACTACAACATCCCCCAGCATAAATCATAAATACATTATTACTTATCCCATTTTAAAATCAAATATTTCTCTATTACATCTTATATTTCACAAACATGCGTCACGAACACGTTGTACCTGGGCATTCGCCCGAGACGTCTATGTTCCCAGCAATTATAGGCAGCTACGCCCGAGTTTTGACCTTTAGTACTTTAATACATCTACACATATCTAACCCTATGTGCTAATACGGACACATAGTAACCGATAAGCCGATACCGGCTCGCTGATACATACCATACGGCTATACAGGGCAGCTAATAGCACATTTATTTACATATACATTTAACCCGTATTTCTTCACACGGCTTACATGTCAACTACAACATCACCCAACATGCATCATCGACACGTTTCACAAGGCTTTTTTCCTTTTATTATTATTAGTAGTAGTAGTATGATCACATACATCAGTCTATTTGCATTTATCCTTAACCCGATGTGCAGATACCCGCACATAGTTACCAACAAGCCGATAACTGCTCGTTTCACCCTTTATTGCCACCCGAAACAGGGTATTATATTCATATACTAGTATGCAGGTGCCTGCATGTAATACAAAATGTCATATGATCTGGTATAACCATATTAAGATACATGGCATAAACCATCAATGATTTCGGACAAACAGCCCACCACCCATACGGTATATACACAGAAGTATAGGTTTATTATGCCGGACACCGCACCGAGAGGTTCATACAGTATGCGACGCCATTGTGCTTAAATATATCCATATTTATTCAACTTCAGTACTCTGCGTACTAGACAAATATTTTGAATACTTTTTATCAGTACTTCTTTATACATGTACATCTTATATTTCAAATAAACCAATTTCCCAACATGTATCATGCGCAAGTTGTAACAGGGCATTCGCCCGTCTACCGTCGCAGCAATTTCACAGCAATTTAAAAGCATCCACGCCCGAGAGACGTCCATCGTCCCAGCAATTAAACAAGGCATCCACGCCCACCACTTACTAAGAAAGACCACCTCTCATTCATTAAAAAGAAATAAGACCGTGTTATTTTTCTTTTCAGTGAAAACAAAAATATAACCCTTAACATAACTGTGGAAACCAATCCTAGCTTCACACAACCTGCATGTATAGGGAAACAGAGGAGCACAACCCCTCTTTCATTACCAAACTGGAGAATTTCACTACCATACAAAAACTACTTTTATCTTTTGAAATCGTCTTTTTCTTTAATCGTTCCTCAATCGGAACACGAACCCAGGATCTCCGCGACCGTGTCAGATTCTAACCTATCATCTGTCGAGGCCATTACTATTTCACATACTGTGCACCGATCATCTCATCACGGATGTCTGAAAATTATCGATATAAATGTATCTAGCAATCAAATGTACACTCGTCAACAATGCCGTAGATACAAGGTACCACATTTACACAACCATGCTTGACGTTTGCATGCAAGCTAACATGTGACAGCATACAACACTAAATTTGTCTTGTAAACATTTTACATAATTCACAGTAACCATGAACAATATCTCCTCCTTGCTATTATCATTTTCCGAGTAAATATAAACATTTCAGGATATTCACCATGTTCAAAGCTTTTTGAAATCTGAAGAAAAAGACATGTACGACTAATCATTCGCGTAGAAAACACAAATACATAATTAAATATTTACACCTGTGCCAGCTAAACTACTGCTCCTATAAATACCATTGGTAAATTAACAATACTTATCTATATTTTTTTCTTTTCCATGTGTACTAGCCTAACTGGTCAGTCATCCAACGCTGAATGGCAAAAAGTGGCGTTCTACACTCCACGTACACTCCACTGATAGTGCGCCCCCTATGAGAATCACTCACATAAAGAGAAATTAATTATCGTCTAATTCGCTTCTCTCAAGCGACAATAATTTCATTTTCTTTCCTTTGCCCGTTACTATATTATTTGAGCCATTCCGCCTATTTGGCATTATTACCTTGCATTGACTAAATTACAGAATTTCAGGGACATCCAATAATGTTGCATGGAGTTTATTCATTGCTGTTTGCTTATGAATACATTGGCGAAATAGAGATATTCATATACAGAAATAAAATATTGAATTTTTGACAAGTATAAATCACTGTTTCGTTCAAAATGAATAGACTTGTATTACACTGTTAGCCCAAACGTCTTCCGATTCGCTTTTCGGATTCGTCAACACCAAGCTTACTATACTTCTTTCACCTTCATTTAACTTCTTATAGTCTATTTTCTAATTCCGTCTTTCATTTTTGTCCGAAAACGACATATCTCTTCACAAATTTGTCCAATGCACTACCGATCCCCGCCGTTTTTCTTTTTGAATGAGCCAAAAGGCCCTCGGCCCTTCCCGATCTACGCGAAAAGTGTGTTCTCTTGTGATGAGTTTTCCGAATCAAAACGTGAAAGTGAACAATTCTAAGTTTTTGGCGGTACTGCTCCCGCCTAAATTACTACTATGAAGTTTTTGTTGTTGTACGAGATCAATGTACGTGACATATTGGAAATTTCTAACACAGTGCCCGAAACCTCGTTGCACCTGGTATTAATATGAAGATTGACCAATGAAATTGATTCTTACATTTCCACCTATCAATATCTAAGTTAAAGTAAACTTATTCAAAGGATAGTCATCTCGCGATCTTAATTAAATATTTTAATAGGATTAAATAGGATTAAAATAACCCAATAACGTGATTGTCGTGTTTCTTTTGTGTGCTCACTTTATCCTATCATTTAGAAGTGATTTAATAGTGGTAGAAATAGTTTTGTGGAAGTTCTTTAAAAAATAAAAACAATCAGATAAATTATGTTCAGTTAACAAACTTCTACGACGCATAAGGAATTTCTGAACTAGATTTTCACATATTGGAATATTGGAAAAACAATTATATATTGAAGTTTGTTAGGTATTTTCAAGTAGACGTTTAAAAAATATAATGGACAATAAGGTATGTATTTATGCCTTCTGTTTCTTTCTATACGAGTATGGTTTTGGCTATGTTTGGAATAATCCAAATAGTGTTCCTTTGAAAACATTTCATACTGTTTTTAAACAGCATATAGTTGATTATTTTGTTCAAAAGCGGAACAGCGATGTTGTAAATAATAGAGTTTTGTCAATGTATATATATTTTAAAGGTGTATTTGAATATGAACCATATCTCGATATTTTGCCATATAAGTTGCGAATTGTTTTATCAAAACTAAGACTATCGTCGCATTCACTGCGAATTGAAACTGGGCGCTACTCACAGAACAGATTAGAAAGAAATCAACGTTATTGTACCATTTGTAATTCTAATGACATCGAAGATGAATACCATTTTGTTTTGATTTATAAGAAGAAAATGCATTAAAAAGTACTATTATAAACGTCCAAGTGTTTTGAAATTCATAGAGCTAATGAAAACACGTAATAAGAAAGAGTTGTTTAATTTATCTTGGTTTATAAAAGAAGCATTTGATACTCGTAAAGATTTATTGTTTAATCAAAACTAGGTTTATTCTCAAATGAAAAATATTATCACTTAATTATTTATGTTATTGCTTTTGTGATAATGAGAACTTAATTGTCTTTTTAATTTAATATTTTATTTAATTTGCGTAAGTTAAAGTTCAGTATCATTTTCACGTATTTATTCAATTATTTGATATTACAAATTATTCAATAAAACAATTTGTATCACATAACGCCCCTTGTTAGCAGTGTCGAACACCCATGTAATATTCTGTTGTATGACACACGTGTAATACAACCAGGAACGATTTTGATTGGTTGAGTTAAGCCTGTAACACTACGCAAGTTTATTAACTGAAACTATTTTATTTATTACAAATTCACCCAGATCTGAGTCATAAACTTATTATTTGTGACAGCTTATAAAAAGAATGCACGTTATACAAAACATTGTTGTTGGTTTGTTAAAAAGTTGGCGTAAACTGCTATTTTGTAAAGAGGTAAAACACGAACTCGTTTATACGCAACGTTATGTGTGAGACGCGACGTTACGACGTCACATATTTTATGACGTTTTGGCGCTAAAGAGTGTCTGACGTCGTGGCGGTTCTATGTTCATCTGAATTAATGTTTACTAATTTGATTGCAATGTTATGTGATAAAAAGGATCTTAAACTCGTTCCCATTCCATATAAGATTTATGAAACTCGTTATGAATTATTTTTAATTTTAACTCGCCAAAAGGCTCGTTAAAATTAAAATAATTCATAACTTGTTTCATAAATCTTATATGAAATGGGAACTCGTTTAAGATTCTCTATATATGAACCTGGTGTGCAAAATTATGTGATTTTTTGTTTTTGTTTTGTTTGTTTGTTTTGTTTATTCTGTCACGAATATGTTTGTATATTGTATATGATGATAAACTTGTAAAGTTTAAATCAATAAAACTATCTGTCTGTCTGTCTGTCTCCGTCTTTTATTTTGTTTTAATTGACTAGGCGACGAATCTTACCTTTATGACAGTTTAACATTTTAATACAAAATTAAATTGTTAATTTGAATTGCAAAAAAAATGTAAATTCGTTTTAAGAATAATAAGAACTGCTGAATGCATAAACAATGGTACTGTTGTCAGACACGTTAAAGGGGAAGAGTAGAGGTTGTGTTCTTCATTGTACACATCCGTTATATGATGCACGTTTTAATCCGATAGATCCACATCCTACCAATAAAAACTTCGTCGCTCAAACCTAAGTAATGTACAGATAATTTACTTTGACAACGATTTGTTTATCGTTCCTATAGCAATTATGCATTGCTTAACGGTTTACGTTCTTGGTAAGGGTTCAGCAAATATGAATCACTGAGACTTACTTTATTATCTGGACTATATTTACAATACTATTGGAAAGTAACATATCAAAGGCGCAATATTCGGATGGATAACTTTCTTGCCATGAGGGTTAATGCTCTAATTTCAAGATACAACTACAACCAAAGTTTAATTCGCGGGTCAATACAGTTTTTTACTGACAAAAAACAGAATTTTAGGCTAATGTAACAAGGCCACCGCCACGGGTTTTTCGCCAACCGAGTCCTTGTTAATGTACAAACAGGGTTGTGTTTTTAGCAAGAGAGGTTATAGTGAACATGAATATATGAAATACCTCCAGTTTGTATTCACTAAAAAGATAAAAAAAAATATGAGAAAATCCCTTTGTGTGTAAAATTAAGGTCAATGTCCTATGAGGGGTGGAGGTTGGTGTGAAGGGTATGTGAAGTAACTCCTGTGAATGTTTACATTAATAACAAAGCAATACCTTCATTTCATTCACAAAGTCAATAACATAAGATGAACAATCACTTTGTCTTTAAAGGCAATGGCAAGGTCATTGGTTGGTGTCGCAAGATGACCCTAGTGGTTGGGGCTAACTCAGGCAATAATCAATGATGGTGAATGCATTTACATAACTTTTAAAATATGATAAATATATATACAATTATCTAAAAAAACAACCGAATACACAAATGAACTATGAAAAGAATGTTCTCATGAACGTTTAAGACGTTCTTAGTATTGTAACACATACTGAATGTATACGACACTAAAGTGTTGTTAAAGTTATAACAATGTTGATCTATGATCTAGCGCGATAACTGTGATGCGCGAGAGCTCATAAAGATGATGATGCGCGAATCCAATGGATGATTGTCATCAAATGCCTTTTATAAGGGTTGATAACGCGATGTAACGATGGTTAACCTCCACTGAGGCTGTGGGTGATGTTCCTCCAGTGAGGACTGATAACGGGCCCACCTTGTGTCCCGGGGGTTGTCGCTACTAAAACCTGGCCATGCTGCGCAGGTACGGGGACCGTCTCCACCGCTCTTTACGTTATACGTGGACGCTTAGCTCCACTCCGGAATATCTAAACCTGGATGGCTTATATCCAACCCTGGATGGCTTATATCCTGGATGGCTTAGGCACATATTGCCTGTGAAGTTTGCCGTCCAACTCCTGCTCCGAACAAAGCAACTATCAAGCAATCCCCCAGAACTAGGAGACAATGGGTTTTATAGCAAACGTTACGCCCAAACCATTATTTCCCCCGTTCAGTCCGTGACATACGTGGCTAAATTCGCACTATTAAAATCTACACGAGAGGCCCCTTACACAATTTTGCCGTTTAAGGAAGATATTATGTGACCTATACGTTTACATGCATTAGCACAAAAAACTTATTACACGGCCTCTCTGGCGGCCACTTAAAATGTGCACGCTTTTACGTGTTACATGAATATATCATAGATATTGTGAATTTGTTTCAACTGTACAATAGATTAGGGTGTAACTAACAACTTACAAGAGCTATGTACGACCAATACGCTCTACCCGTGACATTTTGTGACAGTTGGGTGGGGCTTAGTCAGAGAATATGCTTTTTCCAAATTAATGAACATACCACATTTCTAAACAATACCATTCAATGATTGACAATTTTGAAAATGTAATGATTCAAATGAACTGAGCGGTAGCTAGCATATTTCACTACCGCTCATGAACAGTCTCAATCAAACCGAGCCTGCCATATTTCGTATGTGTCGTGCTCGGCCGTTTCCAAAGGTCCATTATCATACTCTTTTTTACTAAAATCTTCAAGAAGGAAAATATCCTAAGTTATTTTGTCTTTAAAGTTAAGTTCAATGTCACTGGTGCAGTGGGTCATAGTTTTAGGGTAAGTTCTTACCCCAGTTAATGAATATACCAAGTTTCATAGCAATATTTTTGACGGTATTAAAAAAGGCTAGCTGAAACCTATAGTTGGTGCGCTTACTATTTAATTATATGTCCCACATTGTTTTTAAAACATCAAATCTGTCTGCGTATTGTTATCATTTGAGAAAATCGGTCATGAATAATTTTCAACGAAATACAATGCGATAAATATTTTATATAAGTTAAACAAGTTTATTTGCAATCAGCCGATCAAAATGCAGGATTGTAGTAATTGCTTATAAATTCATGTTCATAAAACTCTATTTTATGATGTATTGCAGGTTGACTTGAATTGACAGACGAAGAGGGGACTTGCCTTATATCTGGTTGAAGAAAGGATGATATTCTGAAAATATAAGTATTAAGAAAAATTGCTGGTTGAAACGAATACAGAACAAAATTAAATTGAAAAAACGCAATAAAAACAATGGGAAAACATGCGGTTATTATTTCATCACTGCTGGTTATATTAACGTATGCATTAATACAACTGGCAGAAGGTTACAATCTCTCAGACGTCGATAGACTGATGAAAGACAAACTTACCACCTACAACAAGAAACTACGACCAGTGGTGAACCAGTCGGAGAGCCTGCAAATACATTTTTTATTTGATCTTGTAGCAATTCAAGACTTTGATGAAGTTCTAGAAAAGTTCTCAGCCATCGGTATTCTCTACATGTATTGGAAAGATGAGAGCATCACATGGAATCCGGAAGATTACAACGGAGTTGACATGCTTGTGACTGAAAACGGTGATTTCTGGACTCCAACACTTATTCTAACGAACACCTTTGAGAAGATTGAAAGATTTGACCAAGATTGGTTTATTATTCGCTATTTTCCAAACGGTAGCGCCAGCATGGCACCAGGTTCCGTTTTTGCCGCGAGCTGTGCCGTAGATGTAACCTTTTACCCATGGGACACCCAGAACTGCGGATTTACTTTTACTCCTTGGGGTTTCCTGCCTGAAGAAGTGAATTTTAATTCATTGTCGGATAAGATTTTAACGAATTATTTTTCTAGTAATGGCGCCTGGGACTTGACCGATTCAAGTGCATACGTCCAAGGTGAGGGATCGTTTGTCACATTTAATATACAGATAACGAGAAAACCGACATTCATTACTGTCAATGTGATTTTACCAATTGTGTTTATGTCCTTCTTAAACATCATCATATTTCTGATCCCCACAGAGAGTGGCGAGAGAATGTCCTACTGTCTCACGACGTTACTTGCAATAGCCGTTTTTATGACTTTAGTTGGTGACAACTTACCCAAGACGTCTAATCCGATGTCTATTTTCAGTTACTATCTAGTGTCCGTTTTAATCGTTAGCGTATGTGTTACGGTTGCTACCATTGTAAGCCTTCTTGTCTATTTTCGCGACGAGGATACACCCGTGCCGTCATGTTTGGTTTCATTAGTAAGGTGTCTACGGTGTCAATGTCGGAGACGACGAAAGGGTACATATATTAGGAGAGGTTCTGAGCCTTATGTGTACAGTACAGGCAATAGAAAAACACAAACCAATAACGTATATGACGGACCATTGAGAGCAAACAAAAATACACATACCATGTTATCAAAATATCCATCAACAGATGTGTTATATTTCGGTGAAGGCGCGATAGAAATGCAAGGTCACAATAACAGTTCAACTAAAACAAATGATCAGCGTAGAGGGGCTTATAGTTACTATAGAGACAAATCCGAAATTGATTTCATAAAGAAGCAAAACAGAAACCTAGGTCAACCACAAGATTGGAACATTGATGCAAGTGAGAGAGCTGACGATAAGAAGGTTACATGGAAAGATGTTAGCGTTGCCATGGACAAGTTATTTTTTATATTTTTTATTATTTTACTGATTATCGATACGGTTGTTTTCTGGTTTATTATGATACAGAACAAAATATAGTTGTTGGCAAATGGGCATCACATCACGTAGGAGTGTGGGATTGTTTGCATATTAAAGAAAACAACCCGCCAAATAACTGCAAATTTGCACTATTTACCCGCTTATCAAAACTCTATCCAGGTGTTCAAGTAATATAAGAATGTGTATGTGCCAATTAAAAGTATAGTTCTTTCATGAGTTCTTAAAATAACCGTGATTGAATATACGCAAAATGAATAATTCTTTGGTAACTCTTTATTCGACGCTCCAGTTTTGGGGTTTGGCCTGGCTGGTTAAAGACGCTTATATTAGTTGTGTCTATAGCGTTTCTCATAAGGTGTAAATATATATATATCGTCGTCAGTAGGTTTAGAAACAGGTGTACATATGATGTAAACTGTGCCTTTTGTTGCAGGCATAGCTACTTTTAACATGGAGTTTACTCCGTCGAAGCACTTCTTCCGACACTAGTTACTCTTCTTGTCAAGGCTTTTTATGACTATAATGTTGTATCTTGTATTATGAAATAAGAAAAAAATTACCAACGGTTTTATATAGGGCCAAATCAATACATTGTGCGCGGGACTGGAAGAACATTGTTACAAAGGGCTTCATGCCCGCGGTTTAACCCAAACACCGGATGTTGATCTCGCACATTTCTTATCTGACATGCATTTTTATGTATACGATACATTAATGTAAGATATATAGAAATAGCACTATGACCCGCTTCTTTGTAGTGTAGATTCTAAATTCAAGCATGCATTTGTATAAGATATACCAACTGTTCGTAACATGATTAAAGACATTACCTACAGTTGTTTATGCCCATCTTTTCCCCGCATACCTGTTTTAGAACGACTATGTACACAAATAACATACCCGCCTTTTCAAACATTTATATATTTTTCACTAGATTAATTATTATGAACCTAATTAACTGTTTAGATAATGCAGTTATTTGTTGATACACTAAAATCAAGTATAGTTTGTATATTTTGATACAGACCACGGAGAGATTTATTAGTTTAACCGCTTTAGCTTTTTCATACCTAGCGCATAAATGTCTGCCTGAAAGGTAATTAAATACTACTGACATGATGACTGTATAAGTACTATGTTTGCAAAAGGCCTGTGTTTATTTTGCTCCGGAATCCATACATTTTTAGAAATGTTAGTGTTATAACTGCCTTTTTCTCAAAATCAAGTATGGTGACATATATTTTTTATTTCATTATTTTCAAGTACACGATCATTTATATATATATCAAAATATAGGGAGAAATATATGCGAACTACCAAGGACAGACAACCTTCGGAAGAACTACGATGCAAACGTATGCATTCAGTTCCTAAAAGGAATAGCTGCAACACTCGCTACACACTCGTCTTAAGGCACAATTAACATATACACGCTTATATACATACATTTATAAAGCATTCAACCACATACAGCTATATTAAGACAGTGACAATGAAAGGTGCCGGATCTTGGGGATACTGTGAATTCAGTAAATATATGAAAGGGAGATGATTTGAACTCACTACGTCAAAGAAGAAATATATATATATATACGGTAAAGAATAGTATACATCTTACAAGACTCTTTCTGGAGCACTGGATCATGGAGGATTCCAGGAAGATAGGTATTTAAAAAAGATAAATGTTAGAAATATTATAAAACAAACAGTGCTTAAAGAAACAAATATCTAGCACTTTCGGCTTTTATCGCCTTCTTCAGGATAAATACACAAAGTTTGATATAAATATGTGGGGAAAATTTGTACTAATCACTTACCAACGGATTTGAACCCACAGCCTTAGACACCAACCTCGACACACCGCCTCGCCCAATAGCAGACGTCTTAGTCCACTCGACCACCTTGTCAACCTCAAAAGATTGATTTCGGAAACCGGGTGATACTTAAGGCCTTACTCTTGAACGCTTCTGATATCGTTTCCGTCAAATAACGATAACCAAATCGTATATTTATACGATAGAGGATACACATTACATGACTAAATCCTCATGTACCTATACAAATATTCACCATAGAAAGACGCCAGATCAATTCTAATACAATGAATTTGGAATATAATTATTATTATTCGGGAGAATTAAATTCATAATAACGAACTTTCTTTAAAGTAGGATCTATAAGATACAAGTACAAACATTAAATATTATATGTGGATAAAATTTAGGTACCAAGTTACAAAACCATATATATATAAAATGAAATATGTGCCATGGGTCATATATTTATCTGAAGATATTTGAGAAGAAAGCAAGTTGGTGAGCTTTTATTTTTAAAGCTGAAATATACTTAGGAGTGAACGTTCTAGCTACTATGTACCAAATTCTAAAAAAAAACATTCATAGGAAAAAACATGAAGGAACTGTAGAAAATGTTCTTAACCTAATACAATCACTGTTTAGTCTGTTACAATAAGATCTCGGACCTCGCACGCGAAACTGTACATAGTAATTGCTATTGATTAAGACTTATGCAAAGTTCAGCCTGTGAACGCGATAACTATAGTAGTTCACCAAATTTGATATGGGATCTTGCGAGACGTCCGTATATACAGACCTAAGAGCGTATTATTTTGTTTTTTAGACGGGCTGGCAAATACGACATATTGTCCAGAATGATATCAGTTTAACCTACGAGTTTAATTCGATTATAAATTAGCTCGAATGTGGATCACGTAACATAATGTCAGAAAGCGTGCCTTGACGTGACTTCATTGACTACTGATAACTTGCGTAGTATAACTCCCATCGCTAAGGCAGATTTCAATCGGCATATTCATATTGTTTAAACGAGGTTCACACGCCGTTAATAAAGTATGCGTATGGGCGTATGCCTGGCTACGCGTCTGACTGCACTAAATAGGTCGATTTAGTTTTTACCCAACGTTTACAACCGATCGTTTGCCTCCGATTAATACTTGCACCTATTATTAATGAAGATTTTGTTTACCGTCACTCTTCATAATTAAGAGTGTGGCCTTTATAGAGAATATCGATACAGCTGTGATTAGCACTTAGAAGAATAGAGGCTATGAAGAGAAATCTTCATTATTCAGAACCCACTGTCGGTCGCTACGCTCCCTCACTTTCGGTTTCTTAATGGTGAAGATTTTCCTTCATAGCTTAGATACATGGACATCCGAACTCAAATACGTATAGGATAGAGACTATGAAGAGAAATCGGCACCATTAAGAAACCGAAAGGGAGGGAGCGGATCGACCGACAGCGGTGTCTTACGAAAGCCGTGTAGGGACTTCTAACTTCTTACTTTTAACTTTCTTTATGATGAAAAATTCTCTTCACACACTCCGTCTGACTTAGTGTTTACCATATGATTTATCGCTAATCTCTACATAGGTCACGCTCTAAGCCATGAAGAGCGATGGTAGTACAATATTCATGAATAACTGGTGCAAGTATTTGAAAATCTGAGGCCAATGATTTGTTGTGCATAGAATTAGCATTTATTTGTTCCGGATCATTACTGTGTAAAGTAGTTATATAATTTTAAAGTTTATGACCCTGGTTAGATAACGTAAAGGTATTGTCGTTAATACAATGAGCACGGGTGTTTAAAGTTCTCCGGTCATGTTTTGCTTATGAACATGTTTATGTTTATTTAAATCGAAATCAATACACAACAATAGATATTTACAATTCATACATTGCAATATCTGTGAAAAGCGAGAATAAGATTTTATTTGATGACGTAAAAAACTTTGAACAGGTAAATTAATCCACAGGTAAATTTATTTAATGTAATTATCAATTATCTGGCAATAGTTGTGCAGCTATAAAATTCATATTTACCTCATTTCCCCGTGCAGTCACGCAGCGGTAAAGGTAGTATCTACGTCATGCAAATAATACTTATTTTCACATACAACTTAGTAGCGGTTTTAGATATATGTCTCTCTCCGGGACTATCAAGAAATGTTCATATGACGTTCAAGAGTTAAATGTGTTAATTGATAATGCTACAAAAAGGGTGACCATTCATCTTTAACGACGCGGTTCTTTTTATTGACATTTATTTCAAAACATTCATTTGACGCGTACGGAACATCGACAGATTTAGGCTAAGAATATGAATAAATTATTTGTATAAATGGACCCCGTTTTTTCTCAGGAACATTGCAACATATTTGCCAAGTTATGTTTTATTTATTTTCATAAAATAAAGGTCTCTCTCTCTCTCTCTAAACGCGCTGAAAATATAAATAAACAATTGTATCATAGAACGGAATAATTTTAATTACCATTGTTCAAGTTCAATACGGTTTTTCTATCCCAACTGAAAATAGGTTTGCATAAACAAACGCGTGCGTTAGCAAGAGGTTGTTTATACGGAGCTCATATTTCCACGAGGGATAGAAAGTTCCCTGTATCGAAAAACTCATGGTAATTAAAGTATATATTATATGTTTTTTGTAATGTTAAATACCTTATGCCAGTTGGGATTTTACCGCTCATCATGCCATTATTTTACGTATAAATCTCAAAGCGGGTGTCGATCGTCATTGACACCGTAGAATGAATTAGTGAATTGAAGAATAGTAATGAATTACGGAGGGTATTGGTAAATGTGTTAACGGAATGGACATCGTCCTCTTTTTAAAAAAAAAAAATTAAGCAACAACACTAGGCTGTATTTAGGTGAGTGCGTAATCCCGTCTACAGTTATTGATAAATACAATAGTATAGAACTATACTTCTGTTGAGGTCAATGGTTAAAACTATTCATCCAAGGGAATGACTATTGACCCTCAGCAGTGAACTATTGACCGAAGCGCAGTCTTTATTGAATTGAATGTCGTTTAACGGCGTATCATTGGTTATTTAGAGCCGCCCCAGAGAGAGGGGAAGGATACATAGGAATCTGGGAACCTGCCCCAGTCTTATTATCGAATAAATTCCTATGGTTCTTTAACGTGCTCGGAGAATAACTGTAAAATGGAAACACAAATATTCAACAATAATCAAATGATTGTGCGTTTTATCCATATTATACCATTGTTTGAAAAACATTTAACTGACGTGCAAGAACGTTTACGCTCTGCAATTTCATTTCGAATTACTGGCCAAGAGTAGGGCATACTTCCTTTAAAAAAAAGCTTTATTCGACTTTGGCAAATGTTTGATATCCCTATGGTACGAACTGTTGACCTCTTGTCAAAGATTTGTTTGTATTGCTATGAAAGAAATTTCATGTTTAATCACCAGTTATTCAGGAGATGCCTTTAATTTTTGAACATTGACAACCTGCTTTTTCCTATCATTTTCCTTACACTAACCTAACAAAGCTAATTGTTCTGATACTATCGCTTCTTTTCTCGTTTTATATCTTTATATTGAAATGGTCAAATAAAAGGCGAAAACTATGACAATAGAGATGCTTTTAATTATACCCACGTTTTTTTAAATACAGGGAAAAGGGAGTCAAAAGGTCAAATACACTAAAAAATATTTACAATGTATTTTGCAATATTTTGCATATAACTTGGTATATATGCTCGCCTATGAAAGACTAACAACGTACTAAAGGAGAGAGAGAGGGTAAAATGGGATGCAATTTTTTTCTTTTTTAATTATGTCTCAAATGAAACGTTAAGAAGATGGGATTAAACTGTATACTCGTGTTTCCTCCTCCTGGGAGAAGGGGCATCTAATACACTAATAATTCAATTACAGTGTCAGTTTTCCATATGTTTGCACATTCATTGGTATAAGTAGTCGGCTCAAAAAGAGAGCATGTCAAGAAAGACAAAAATATCGAACAGGGAAAACAGCATTCAAGGACGACAGTCAACCACAAAACACAAAAACAAATACGCAAACAGACAAACGAGAAGGCCAAAGTAATAAAAAATACAAACGACATCACAAACACAAAAGGGTTGACAATAGGGCTACCGCATTAGAACGGTCAGTGGCAACAAAGACCACTGGGGAGTTTAAACCTAGGTGCACCAAACCTCAAACTTACCCTACTGTCATCCCATTAAAACAGGACAGTGTAAATAAAGAAATCCCCGCCATGATCTAATCTCTAACCAACAAGGCAGCATCTTTAGGCAATATAAGTAAAACACAAAAATGCTCGTGTAAATATAATACAAAAAAAACAATAGCCTAGAAAGCCACAATGAAGGTACTCAGTGACTTGGCAGAAGCCAGAGCAACAAGAGAATAAACAATTAAAGGGACACTGTCCGTAACTTTTAGCTTATAAAACACACAATAATTATGTTCGCAAACATTACACACTAAACATTATTGAATATTTACTAATTAAAAGCAAGATTGTTTAACGGAATTCATTTCGCGGTACAAAAAAAAGTAAATCCGCTTTGTGCGTTTGAACTCGCAGCCCAAACTAAAATTACACTCGCCGTAATAATAGTGTGCGTTAGCGTAAAGTGGTCGACAACGCTCCCGTCTGAGCTAAGCGGGCTATACATATTTCGCAATACATACTGTGGTGAAAACCTAATGCGCTAATGGAAGTCACGTGATCGCAGCAAAGGTAAATATTGTGGGTCCCACTTTATTTACATAAAATAATTAAAACTTTTTTTTTCAAACTCACGAATGTATTCCTGCATGCTTCTTAGGGTCTATCCTCATGTTTTCATGTATACATTTCACTGAATAAAAGTCAGCCAGTTATTTGGTTATGCTCAATATCTGCTTACTTACGGACAGTGTCCCTTTAAGGTTACGACAAGAAAGATCATAGACAAACATCAAACGCCACCGTCCCAATGGGATTTAGGTAGGCGTCATCATAGGGTCCAATCAATTTTAAACTTGGTAAATAATACAAGTATACTCCTCTGAAAATACAAAGAATATCGAACAATTTCAGTGTTTCCACCTTAGAGGTGTGCCCAGGTGGGGGTATTGGGGGCTGGGTGTGTGTCTGGGTGAAGGTGGGTGGGGGAGAGAGAGGTAAATTGGGTCAGATATCTATTTTTTTTCTCAATAAAATGTAATTATTTTGGGAATATCTGTATAATTTGCTCCAGGATCACCATGGGACTCTGGGATAGGATTCAAAAGTTCAAATACACAAATACCCTAAACGTTTTTATTCATTTGCAATGTCATACATGTATATAGAAATGCATATATAGTACTATTTCTGATCAGTGTATCAAAGAAAAATCAAAACAATTACATATAAAATGGATTCAGGATTAAAAGGGACCTGTGAGAAGAAAACGTGCATATTTGCGATGGCGCGCCGTCGACTTCGTTCTAGTTTTGACTTTGTTAATTATCCCCAGTAAGACGGGAATGTTCTCCGAGAATCTTCTTATAGGATCTGTTTCTCAAATTATTCGTTTTTCTAGAGCTCGTAGTCAAGTTGAGGACTTTAATATTCATAATATTTCTAAACTTAAAAGCTGTTCCATTAGGGCTACCATTATCATGAAGTCGAAAAAATTTATTTTCGTAACACTGTTCTATTATTTTTTAAATATAAAAGTAATTTAAGCAATATCCGGAGACAACGACTATCACAACCTGATTTATATGGTGACGTGATTTACAAACTTTCTACGACTGTTGTTTGACTGTGGTCCTTAAATGATGCATTTAATATTTCCTGTTTAGCTTTTATATCTAGTTTCGTAAGATTCTTGGTCTTGACAACAGTTACTATCATACCATCTATATTAAATTTGTTAAAAATGTCATCACAATAAGTTATGACCCTAGCATTTTGTAACGCACTGCATGTTTAGTGGTTGACCTATTAACATGTCGCCACTATGCTTTCCTCTTTGATTGTACGATGACCGGACATATTGTGGACTCTATGATGATGTCTTCTTAAAACCGCGAAAGAACGGTAACGTTTGACGTTTGTCTTGTAGCTCTGTCTTCCACCAAGTCACAGAGTCCTTGCTTTTTGGCCTTCTTTTATGCATATATGCATGATCATTTTTGTGATATAATTATATTGCCTATTAAATCAGCCTAGTTTATTAGAGAATATAACCTGGTGGGGATTTCTTATTTACCTAGTGCTGTTTCTTTGAGGATGGAATTAGAGTAGGAATTAGGTTTGTTGTACCCTAGAACCTGGGTCAAACCCCCAGTTTTCCTGTTGCCACTGACCTTTCCAAGGCGGTACCCCTATTGTCAACCCCTTAACGTTTGTGGTCTCGCTTTGTTTGCTTCTATTCTTCCTTGTAATTATTTTGTATTGTGTAGGGGTCCTTTTGTTTGTTTCCTGTTCCACTTTCTACCTACTTTTAGGAAAGTCAATATGACAATGAGAGCGTAAATTGTGTGATCTTATGTTACGTAAGTCAAACATGTCCAGTACATAAAAACGCTACAAGCTGATCGGAAACGCTAAACATAAATTAACGTTATTAAGAACATGTCCTCTGTTAGTTGTTACTGCATTTATAGCGTTCATTGCATTATATCATTTCTTAAGCTCTTCTTTGTATTAGAATAATGTATCTCTTTCTTTATTTCCAAAAATAACATTGCATCAATCTAAGTGTACTGGATATCACCCTCACAATACCATCTTAAAGCTTCTCTTTATCCTTCTAATTGTTTTAATTTGAATGCCTGTTTTTGATGACTGAGTTTCCTGAATGGTACATTTTCTGTTCGATGTATGTATCTATTCTTTAGTTAATCGGTTGTATCGTATGTATTGATGTTTTAGTTAATCGGTAATGATGATGATGAATTTGCAATGGCGTACAACTGGATATGAAATTGTTAGGTTTATTTTCAGCCAGCCAGTCAGAATGCAGAATTGTATTAAATCATATTTGTACATCACTATTAGAATGTATTTCAGATGGAACTGAACTTACACACGAAGAAGAGGAAGTTAAAATAAAAGAAAGCGGTATACAAAATCCATAAAATGTTAATTGTAAAAGCATTTAATGATTTGCTGAAAATAGATATAAAGGTGAAGAATGCAATTATTATTATTTCCTCCCTGCTCGTTGTAATTAGTTATTTATTAATCCAACCGGCAGAATGGTATAATCTCTCAGACGTTGACAAACTGATGAAAGACAGGCTTACTAACTACAACAAGAAACTACGTCCAGTGGTGAACCAATCTAACAGCCTACACATATACGTAGCATTTGATCTTGTAGCTATTTAAGACTTTGATGAAGTTCTAGAAAAGTTAGACACTCAGAATTGCGGGTTTTCTTTTACTCCTTGGACTTTCATGTCCAAGGCGGTGCAGTTTAAGACATTGTCGGATACGATTTTAACGACATGTTTTTCTAATAATGGCGCCTGCGACAAGTGGTTCAAGTGCATAGGTTCATGGTGACGGTTCTTTTGCCACATTTAATATACAAGTTACGGTAAAACCGACGTTTATTATTGTTAACGTGATTTTGACTATTGTATTTATGTCCTTCTTCAAAATCATCATATGTATGATCCCCACAGAGACTGGCGAGAGAATGTCCTTCTGTCTCACGACGTTACTTAAAATAGCCGTTTTTATGACTTTAGATGGTGACAATTTACCCAAAACATCTAATCCGATGTCTATCATGTCTATTATCAGTTACTATCTAGTGTTAATTTTAATCACTAGCGTATGTGTTACGTTTGCTACCGTTGTGAGTCTTCTTGTCTATTTTCGCAACGAGGATACACCCGTGACGTCATGCTTCGTTGCTTTAGTAAGGTGTTTACGGTGTCAGCGTAAGCGACGCAGATGTAGACAGCGTACATTTAATAGGAGAGGTTCTGAGCTTCCTTTACACACGTCCAGTGCTGTAAAGGCAAACACAAACGGCATACCTACTGGACCACTTAGAGCAATCGAACACAAACATGCCTAGTATTTAATAACAGATGGGAACTATTTTGATGACATCGCGATTGGAATTCGTGGCCATAATAGAGGTTCTACTAAAACTAATGATCAGCGTAGAGGGGCTAATAGTTACTATAGAAAAAATCTGATAATGATTACATAACAAAGCAAAAAGGAAATTCAGTTGAACAACAAGATTGGAACACTGATTGCAAATGAGAGATCTGTCAAAAAGGAATACCCTGTATCAAAATCTAATGTCATAAAGACACGATGTAATAAGCAAACTCTTTGACTAAGATTAGTTTGTTTTATTTAGAACTATTCACTTAAATCAAGCAAAACTGAGCTTTTTAATCATATCTGTAAGATCATTTGTATTTTTTTTCTAGATTTGTCTTCATTGTAATCGTTGTTTAGATTAGTTTCTTGTAAATGTGACATGTCTTTGTACTCCTGACGAAGGCGTAAAGTCGAAAACGCTCGAGTATCTATTTTAGCTAGTATTTCTTTTATTTTTTATAGCACAGCAAAAGATAATTTTTGACATTGTATTTTAACAAAAGTATTCTATAATTCTGGATGCAGTGTTTGTGAAAGGAGTTCTGTTCAGTGTGTGTGTGTGTGTGTGTGTGTGTGTGTGTGTGTGTTTATACCGTACTGACCATTCCTTGTTTGTTCTTCTTGTATTTTGACCTGTTTCGATTAGATTTTTTTTCAGCATATGGTTGTGATTATCGACGTTATCCATTATTAATACACAATGTACACATAATGTTTATGTATCAGTAATATGCGTTTGTGTAGTTAGGCTGAGTTATAAAACAAAATTGACGAACCACAAACTGGTTCCCGGGGTGGATACTCTGCCATGGATAACATATTTGTATTGCAAATAATGGCACAAAAGTATGTTTCTAAGCAAGGTGGGCGATTTTATTGTTTATATGTGAATTTCAAACAAGCTTTTGACAAAATCAATCACAACATTTTATTCAAATGCATGGAAAAGAATGAGGTACACAGTAGACTTTTAAAGTTTATGTACTGTAATATAAAGTGCTCGCATAACTTTTTTTCTCATGTAACATTGGAATAAGGCAAGGAGATATATCCAAATCCAAAATCTTCACCCTATTCATCAAAGAGTTATCTGCCTGTTTAAGTGAAAATTGTGGTACTGACATATTCGTTTAAAATGCTATCCCCGACATAATGCTTACATTTTGCGGATGATGTAGCTAATTGTGCTGAAACAGCACTCACATTGCAGCAACAGTTGAATTATATAGACAGTCAACATTCTGGCATGGTAGTAAATTTAGATAAAAGGGAAATTCTAGTATTTCGAGATGGAAGTGTCTTGCGAATCTATTAAAAGTGGCACTTCAGAGGCTCTCAAGTCAACACCACTTCAGTCTATAAGTACATGGACTTAGTGTACACCCAACGATTGTCATAGGGTTTAGCTGATCAGAAACTTGTGGTACTAGCTCATAAGGCTATTTTTGCAATTAAGCGCTATCAAAAACCGTATGAATACTGTTAAAATTATTTGACTCAATGGTTAAGCCTAGTCTGTGTAACGGCTCAAAGATGTGTGGTTATATATATATGAGTATTCGCATGTATTGAATCAGTTAAAACGAGCTTTTCAAAAGACATCTACACATTAATTTCTCAGTAAATAACGAATGTGGACGGTTTTTTATCTGTATCACAAACATGATAAATTGAATAAAATACTGGGTGCAAACTTGACACTTGTACACATGTCACATTACAGATATCCTATAAATGTTATAAAATGGTTAACTCATTAGATGATGTGGGGCGTAAATGCTGGGCTTCTAAACTTAAAGAAGTGTTGTTTTCCTACGTGTTCGGTTATTTGGATTTCTCAGGGTATTGGCGATGTACCTTATCACACGTATATATATATATAGAGAGAGAGAGAGAGAGAATTTTAACTCACTACGACACTCTACGATGTAGAGATACGGTTCGTCAACGTGTGTTGCAGCTACCTTTTTTAAGGATTGAATTCATACGCTTGATTTCTGTGTATCTCGCCAAAGCTAGGCGCCCTGCCGTAGTTCGTCCGAAGGTTGTCTGTCCTTGGTAGTTCACAAATGTTTCTCCCTATATATAATTTTTCCTTGTGAACGTGAATCTCTTTAAAGATATTGCCGAGAATTAAGCTTTACGCATATTCAATCACGGGTATTTTAAGTGAATAAACCTATACTTTTAATCGGCCCAGGGGCGTAGCTTCCTATAGGCCGTGTAGGCCGCGGCCTACACTTTTTTCTGAGAAATCGAAAAAATAAAAATGCCAAACATGCAATAAAAATTTGAGGCCTAGGAGGGGGGAACTGTATACTAGTACTTTGTGTTAATATAAATAACATTAAATTACTTTAAATGTTTTCAGCTTCTTTTTAGAGATATATAAGAGATATAATTTACGGTTAAAAGTAAGGATATTGCTGCTCTTATATAGGCATATTCACCGGTACGAAATATACGCCAACCCCCCCCCCCCCCACCTCTCCCCCCCTAGAACTCGGCCTTCACATCATATTCAGCCAAGCTACGCCCCTGCGGCACATATACATTATGACCCGAATCCATGAATAGTTTTGATATTAAACTATTTAATCCAAGCTGGGCTGATAATTAAAGTCATATAAAGCCCTGATCCAAGCCTTCTCCGACCCAAAAAGCTTTTTTCATTTTTTTGTATGTGTACACACACACAGCCAGATGAAATATCAACAGTGTATGCGTGTGTGTACACCGCCAGATGAAATATGAAAATCGTAAGAAAGGGTTGGTAAGGTCAGACTCAGAGAAGGCTCGGATTTCTATTACTTCAACCAGGGCCTATTTATTGTGTTCAATTTTCGTTCCCATCACAAACATTGACCTTTGGAAAGCCTAAAGTTTACACCTCGAAAATGCGGGAAAATGCATAATATGTAGACTTACCGTGCGAAAAATGGCTTGCACCCGGCTCGAAATCCATCCCATAACAGAGGAAGCGCAGTTCAACATGGCAACTAATGAACGTAAATAAGCAACTAAATAAGATACAAATCACAAACACTGAAACAGTAAACTGCATGGCGTAGAAGGCTGCGTGTCGTCTGAGATTCTCGGAGAGAGAGGTGTGGGCAGATTTCAAATTTAAGCCGTATTATATAGTGCGACAGTTCACCGCGTCATACTACACCATGTATAACTCGCAACGTCGTATACTTGTTTGGAGCGCTTGTGTTTTGGTGTGTGTTTTTTCAGAAACACGATACTCTTGATTTTTTTTAAATTAATTATAAGAATAGTATTGTTTGCATGTTACTGACTGTTGATTATGTACCACCAATAATATATTTAAACCTTCGGAAGAATAAGAAAAACAACTGAAAACTGAAGATGTCTTATATCCAAGCAGTTTTAAAGTAAAACTGATACTGGATTAATACATCGAGCCGCTAATTGTAATGCTTCAAGTAGACATATCATCACATCACACACAAACACACGGATAAAAAGTCCAGACTCCACTGTGCCTATAATCTTCGGGTAGGACGCCTGTCGTAGGCGGACGGACTATAATCCTTAAACATACACACACACACACACACACACACACACACACATGCTTGACGTGCCGTGTGTCCCTTGGCGGCAAAATATTCATTCGATTTTCAAAACGTATTTTTTTGTTTTTGTTTTGTTGTTGTTAGAAACAAAATTATCCTTGTGTAAATCCTGAGAATTCTGTGCGGGTTTATTAAGTCTCTGATATGACTCCATACAACAGGTACCGCATTACGGTGGTCGTTGGCATAAGTAACGAGTTTGTCAATTTGTAATTGTTTTACAGACCTAATAACCATTAGTTAGCAGGCCCGTAGCCAGCACTAAAATTATACTGAAGCAAATCCTATTCTAGAGAGGTCTGAATACATATACCCCAGAAAAAATGCTGCTTTCTGTATGTGATTCCTCGATTTTAGTGCAATCCCCAGGCCAGATTTTCATTTTTAGGTCAGACAAATATGTTTGAGTCAATTTTATTTGACATTCCATTAGAACGCTTTCAGCGTTTGGTACTTCCCAAAATGCTACAGATAGCGAGGCCGAGGCAACTGCCTGGGTGTGCCTCAGCATATCTACGTGCCTGAGTTAGGTCTGTGTTGTTTCAAGTAGAAAATATAACACGGTTCTTATACCATAAGGTATAAGAATCCTGCATGTCAGAAAAGTGCTTTGGAACTTTCCCATTTTTTCTATACCTTTTCTTTTTCTACCGCCACAGTAATGTTACGGTCAATAGTGACAGAAGTTACGTAAGCATTAGATGTAGATGTAGAATTATTCCTGGAACGGTTTTATTTGTTCAAGCATTCATGTCAACACATGCACAATTTCAACAGACATAATAACAATTATATGACTTGTTTATAGTTTAAACATATTTATTTACATCGATTATGTAACAAGTTCTTGCAACTTATATTAAATAACTTTTGATGACTTTCTGGGTAGAACCAGTACTAAGCAATGTGGATTAATTATCTTAATCAAGGATAAATAACATGGCCATGGCAAGGATCGAACACACGACCTTTCGATCTGGAGTCCGGCGCTCTGCCACTAGAACATGCACTCCACTATGAAATTGCTTATAACATCCACAACTGCCAAGAGATGTACTTAAAACATACTACTACTTAGACCTCTTCAGATCTACAGATAGGCATACTTTTCATGCTTACCGTCTGTATACACCGTCTATGCAATACTTACGGGTATGTATACACCGTCTATGCAATACAGACGGTTATGGACATTTTACAGTGCTATTTTTTCTGGGGTCACGATCCGGCAGCCGTTAAAAAAATATCGACTGTATATCGTATGCAGAAGTGTTTTCAAAATGATGTCGTTAACTCCGCTACAAAAGCGTCATTACCTCCAGCGTCCTGCGGTAGGCATGGTGTATTTTGCTGTTTCCTTACATGCCATAAAAAGTTCACACACCTGCCTACCCAGGGTCAAGAAACATCAAAACTCGCTCACATTAAAATATGTACAATGTGCACGTGATGCACGTGCAGATACAGTTAGAAGTATACTTATAAGATTACCCAGGCACCTGGTCAACGACGTGTGTAAATAAAATATGTGTTAAAAATGAGGGTTGATTCAAAAGAAACAAACAAAAACGCGATCTTGTGCATGTAGTTAATATTATTACCTGTCTATCTGTCTTCCATTAATTCCAAACACCTGCTGGGGATCTAGGAATGGCGCGCGTCTACTGACATAATAGTAGAATAAAAATATGATTTTGTTAGTAATGTTTAAAAATAAAAATATACCGACATAGTTAAAGAATATACAATTCGAGGTCAGGGTCATTTATGGTACCGATGTTTGAAATCTAGCTGTTCTACTCCATATAAGTCCGGTTGATTAGCTAAATTAAACACCCTTCTGTGAACTAACTTTACAAAGGTACAGTTGACCCAAAGAGATACAGCGTATGCAGCTCTTATTCAGCCGAGTCTCGCAATACACAACTGCTGGGACATATATAACCCTGATAACTGGCATATTTGACATATAGGACCCTGATAACGGGCATAGTTTAAATATAGGACACTGATAACTGGCATATACGGCCCTGATAACTAGCATATTTGACATATAGGACCCTGATAACTGGCCTATATGCCCTTGATAACTAGCATATTTGACATATAGGACCCTGATAACTGGCATATAGGGCATACCCTGATAACTGGCATATAGGGCCTTGATAACTAGCATATTTGACTTATAGGACCCTGATAACTGGCATATAGGGCCTTGATAACCAGCATATTTGGTATATAGGACCCTGATAACTGGCATATAGGGCCTTGATAACCAGCATATTTGATATATAGGACCCTGATAACTGGCATATTTGCAAATCATTATTAATAATTATTCAGGAATCTTTTTGTGAGGAAGCTATCCAGCTGGCTTGCAGAACGTCGTTGGCTCTACCCAGGTGCCCGCCTCTGCACGAAAATTGCCCAGAGGGGCACCCGGGGTCTTCCTCAACCAATGGAATCTGGAAAAGTCGCCATATGACCGTAGCTGTTGGTGCGACTATAAAATCCAATTTACTTCAGATATCTAATGCAAAGCTAATAGTCTTGCATATTCCTTATGTGTTCAATACAAGGGCGGATCCAGAGGACACGGAACCGGTGCACGTCCTCCCAAAACTCCGACAAGCATAATTGTGGCAATAGATTCACCATGCTCACAGGCTTCCATTACGATAGTACAGAAGGATAGAGAGAAGTTTTGTTTGTTTGTTTGCATGGTGTTTTACGTCATTTTCAACACATGTAAGGTTATATATGACGGTCGATTTTTCATTTAGATAACTTCTTCATTTAGCTGACTTTTAAAAATAAAATCTAGAAAAAAAAACTTAAATTTCAGAGACAAAATCAGCCTCATTTTATTGCGGAAATGCCTCCAGATTGCACCACCGACGGTCTCGGTGAAAAAATTTCCACCAGACTGTTTGCGTACACATTCTAAAGTCCCTAGCTACGCCCCTGTAATGCATTATTATTTATCATTCTGTACTCGGAATATACATAGGATACATAGGCAGATCTAGTGTATTTCTTGACAGAGGTTTAAGGCGATCATGTTCCAAATGTTTTTCAACAAGTGATACAATGTTGTTTTTTAAATATCGCTGTGTGACAGACACCCTTAAACACGTCGGAGGGATTATTATGAGTCTCCCCTCCGTCATATTAAACCGTATTAATGTTGTTATTTAACATGGGTACAGTCGATCCCAGTCCACACCACCACCTATTTCCAATCGATCCAATGGCAGAGGTCTTCTTTTTTTTAAATTCCCCTCCCCCGGCATCCAGACTAGGCTAGTACTGCTGGAAACAGTTCTACCACGGCATCCAGTGTCTACTATCTAGGCAGCATTGTTGGAAACAGTCCCCGGCATCCATTCTAGGCGAGAACTGCTAAAACAGACCGCCAGCAATCAGTCTAAGTACAGTTGTACTGTTGGAAACAGCCCCTATGCTAGTATCCAGTGTAGGCTAGTACTTTGGAAACAGCCACCACATACCACCACCGGCATTATAGCATTATAGGTTAGTACTGCTGGACAAAGTACCCAGTAGGGTAATCAATCACGCAGCACTGATTACCATTCGGGAAATCAACTGCGGCCGGGAATCGAACAGTCCAACCTCCTAACCATTAAAGCACTGATTCGGGAAATCAACTGCGGCCGGGAATCGAAGTCCAACCTCCTAACCATTAAAGCACTGACTCACTTTACTTTGTTTATAGACCTACCAATGTGTTATATAATATAACTGTCCAGTGTTGATGCATATCGTGATTATAAACTTACTACAACTGATTATCGCGTACTTGCAGTTCTTTGATCTGTAAGTGAACTGGCTTTTAAATTATTTACTGGCGTTTTAAATGAATACACCTAAAAATAAACATATGTATATATAAAAAGAGTGAAACAAAACATAAAGAAAACGATAATACCGACATTCACTCAGACAGCTAATTTAATTGACTTCTGTATCAGACGTCTACCGAATATCAGCAGGGCTTTATATGATGGGGATTTGACACCACAGTACTAACGCTGTTATGTTCTGAAATAACTTGTCGTTCAGGTAAAGCTATCGATTATACACTGCAGTTATCGATTTTTACTAGGCTTATCATGATGGGTAGCGAGAGACTTGTGGTGATGCACACCTATTTACATTGCAAACAGAATTATATATCCATCCTTTAGATTATTATATATTTTATATCACCAGAAAGCCAAATAAATAACCTTTCTGATGATGTAATTTTATTCCAAATAATGGTTAGATAAATAGGCGATTATCTCGAGATAGAAACAAAATAAAACACATTTTTTTGTTTCTTAACGAGTTTACGCAAACAACTGTGGTATTTTTTTGGCCATGGTACAAATGTTATTAAATACATATTAAGTGATGTATATGATGAGAAAGCCAAACAAATCATTGTCCTTAGGTGACGTTATTTTATTTCAAATAACGATTAATTAAACGGGAGAGATCGCGAGTTGGAAAAAGTTTCCCACGCTATATTTTCTTTTCAGTGCTCTCATTTCAAAGTTGCTCGTTCGCATTAAAAGGAATGTCGAAAAGGCTATTTTGTTAATGTTGATGAATTAGATCTTGATCTGTTGTTAGGCAAGTTTACCGCAAGTGCCATAAAAGTATGTAATATTATACAATTATGGACTTTTCAGCTGTTATACATGATGTGATATGCACCAAAAAAATCATTATTGACCGAGGCGATAGCCGAGGTCAATAATGATTTTTTGGTACATATCAACATCATGTATAACAGCTGAAAAGTCCATAACTGTTTTATTATATAACCCTCAATTTACAATTATATAAAACAGGTCAATATCAAAAAAACAATTATATAAAACAGGTCAATATCAAAAAAACAGGTCAATATCAAAAAAACAGGTCAATATCGCTAGATATTTTTTCTAAAAAATTACTTTTTAGCCAATGAAAACGCGTCTATTTATAGGTTATATAATAATACACAACATCCTGTCATAAAGTTTGGTGACCCATGCACACACTAATTACAATAAACACAAGGACACATGGTAAGCTAGTGTACAATACCCAATGGTGCGAGATCAGTCCTGGAGTCGTTTATAACAAATTAAAGTTTAAGATGTACATATCGCCATTTTTTCGATAAAAATTCTCAAAATGGCAAGTTTAAAAATTAAGACCTTTTTCTTACCATCAAAGTCATAAACCCACTTATAAACTACAGCAAACACTATTTCAATGTCTTTTATTACTTGCAATAATCGACAGGTACTATTAAGAAAAAAAAGAAGCTTAACCCTGTAAATAAATGAACATGATTATCAAGAAAGAAAAAAAATCTGAAAAAAAAGGCCAAAGTTTTTTTGTTGAAACCAAGAATTTGTCAATATTGACATATCCTTGTTGAAACCAAATTCAAATTCACTTAAAAATAACCAAACACTATTTTAATATGTCTATTATTACTTACAATCAACGACAGGTATGATTAAAGTTCAAAAAAAAAGTTTACCCCTATACAAAAATGAACATGATTATGCAGGAGCAACGTTTTTTCCTAATAGGACATGCGCAGTGAATTCGTTGTCTAGTGGAGCGTACATCTGATGGAGACCAATCATCCCAGATATCTGATGAATTTGAAAAAATCGATTATGACGTCAGTATGACCTAATTTTAACAATGCTGAAAAGCATTCATCTAAGTGAAGTTTGGTCAAAATTGGCCAAGCGGTTTCTGAGAAGTCGTTTGAAGCAAAAGTTTACGACGACGGACGAAGAGTGATCCCAACAGAGCACCTTGATCACCTTGAGCCTTCGGCATCCTGATATTAGCCTAATAAATGGCTCCTATGCATTTTTTTTGTATTATTCTGACGTTCTATGTAACTGTATAATGATGCTCGCCAATACGAACAATTTCATAAGAGCATTAAACAAGCCCCGTGTGGTTCCCGGGGGCCCCCCGTTTGGTCACGGGGCAAAGAATAGGGCCACTGAAGATCCCTTTGGAGGGGTTGGCAGAGTGGTAGAATCCCCCCAAATTCATGTTCATTTTATCATTTTTTGTTCATTTCATTAAAGGTCTTCATCATGATCCCTGCATTGTTTCAGGTGCTATCTCGCTCGCATCAAAAGAGCAATGGCAGAAAAACAATAACGTGGCTCCAGCGTAAATGGAGTTTCTACGATAGAATTTGCAGCAACTCTGCAGTTCAGGGTGAGAAGGTTCCAGGCCCATGTTTCATATTTTATCTCGATGTACATGGAGGATGAGCCTGGCATGTTCATGCCTGTTAGGCGCCATATAACCTTTTCATGTGTTGGTGCGCCTTAAAACCCAATTCAATTACAATAAACGTACACACGTATTTTAACACACTAATCCCGAGATCAATCAATACATACGTTGGGTTGAGTCAAAAAAAAAAAAAGAAGAAAAAGAAGGCAAAATATATTAAAATTATTTTAGAAAATAAAATATTTTCCCTTCCTAGATCTACCTACCCTAAACTACGCCTTGCTCAAGTTGGAGAAACTCCACTTTAGTTTGTCGTGTTGTACTGCCTCGACCTTTCTCGCCCCGTTGAACACCTGCAGACGATCAAAAGTGATACCTGCAGACGATCAAAAGCGACATTCTTGAGAGCCAGCTTGATCAATTCCAATTGGCACAAGATGTGCCAGCGTCTAACTGTTGGCCAATGAAAACTGAACATCACCAGACTGACCTGTCAAAATGCGTGTCAAACATTTGTTCTGCTAGATCATGGTTTCTGCTCATTTCGTGTCGCGTAGTGAGAAATGAAACATGACTTTTTCGAAAGAATTGGGTTGTGGGGCAAACATCGACATTACTAGTAAGGTGAAATATGATTACCGTTTTGATGGCTTCAGTGTACCGTACTGTCATACACAACCGGGGCCAAATATACTCTGTAAAAAAAAGTTTTGGACCATGGCAGTGTTCGAACCCGTACAATGATCGCTGAACCTTGACATTCGACCATAACCTTTATTATCTCAGTTGATAATTCACAATACATCTATATCAACAATAATTATCGTTTACAATGAAAGTTTGCAAAAAAAATATTATACTTTTTATTGGTTACTCGAATGTGTCCGTAAGTGTTACTTTTAATGGACTTTGCAACATTTTTTACAGACCCTTTGTGTGTTCGCTATATTTTTTTAAAATCAAATCTTGTTTGGAATTTAATTTTGCTGGTACCAAATTAACCGGGTAGGGTAGACCTTGGTTACTAAGAAAAGATACTTAAATTCTGTCCACTAGTTTTATTTTTATATGACTTTATATACCCTGGTCCAAAACTTTTTTTACCGAGTACAGTTTTTACTGTGGTTTGGTGTATACTGTACAAAGTTTTTGCAACATTCAGGGGCGTAGCTTCCTATAGGCCGCGGCCTACACTTTTTTCTGAGAAATCGAAAAAATAGAAACGCCAAACATCTTTTTAGTTATACGATATATAATTTACGGTAAAAAGTAAGGATATTGATGCTCTTATAGACATATTCACCGGTACGAAATATACGCCAAAATGCACCTCCGAACGTTTACCTGGAAAAAAACAACCTAGAACTCGGCCTACACATCATATTCAACCAAGCTACGCCCCTGACATTAATTAAGGACATTAGGTACCCTGGGGAAATGTACCATTTATTTGTTTTTTGTACCACAATATCCTAAATACACACTATGCATCATGTAATACCGGTGGGGATATACACAACGTATGTTAGTTATTGCGGTACAAATACAATAGAGCATGAGTTTTGCACGTGTACGGGGAGATAATGCACTCGCGTTATAAATGTCTTCTAAGTAAATTTATAATCGTATTTGCTCTGCCTGTTATATTGCTGATGTGAGTCTTCCACGTTAAGTTTGATGTAAACTCGACACCCAGGTAGGGATGGTGCTGAACCTCTTCAAGATGTTGGTTGTCAATGTCGTAACTAGTTTTTAAGAAATGTTATTTCTTGATTGGATCGTGCTGTTGTTTTTACTGAAAACTGCTACAACCATAGATCTTCATACACATATATATCCATGCTACGACCTAAAACTTCTTGCACATGCGTAGTTGGATAAATGGCTCTCGTACAAAACATTTATAGCATATTTTTCTCGTATGCGATTTATACTGCACTCTCGGGCCTGCGGCCCTCGAGAAGCAGTATAAATCGCATCTACTCGAAAAATTATGCTATAAATATTACATAATTAACTTTTGAAAATCATCGCTCGAGATACTCGTTCATGCCTTGGCGAGGTCATGATATCGAGGGGTCAGCGCAAAACTATTGTAACTACATATGAATAAAGAAGGAGATACACTATTTTTGCACTGAACCCTCGATATACACAAACAATAAGTCGTGTCGAATGTACATTTATTATAGACCGCGTGTAGTAAGTTACATACGTAGTTACATGCATTTTCCCAGCCGTGTCAAAATTGATTGACAAGCAGCGTCTTACGACGAGGTCAGTGGCGTGCGGTCGATGCCGACTTTATAGTTTCACAAAATGGGGATTCTCTAACGTGTTGTGCAATTCAATTAATTTAAAGTTTTGACCAAAGTACCACGCTATAGAACTAGAAATTATACACTTACTTCAACACAACAGGTTTTAATGTATTCACAGAAAGTACAGATACGTTTTCTTTTATTAGTACCCCCTCGTCCTTCCGTCCGTCCTTCCGAATGCTTGTCCGGGCCATATTTCCAATACTATAACACTTAGAGGTACCGAACTTGGTATGTGAATACATCTTGGAATGACCAAAATAAGGTCATTGTGACCTTGACCTGTGACCTCTGTCAGAGAAAATTCATAGAAAATGCTTGTCCGGACCGTATTTTCAGTACTACACTTAGACACCAAACGTGGTATGTGGATACATCTTGGGATAGCGGTGTGTCGCGTACCAAAATAAGGTCACTGTGACCTTGACTTTGACCTGTGAGCTTTGTCATAGACAATGCTTGTCCAGACCGTATTTTCAATACTATAACACTTAGAGATACCAAACTTGGTATGTGAATACTTGGATAGCGGTGTGTCGCTTACCAAAAAAAGGTCATTGTGACCTTGACCTGTGACCTCTGTAATAGAAAATACTTGTCTGGACCGTATTTTCAATACTATAATAAATACTGATGAAGGTGATCCCTTGGGAGCAACAAACACAATTAAGAGAATAAAGCAGCAGACTCGGTTTTATTGAGTCTGTTCATGAGAAGTAACGAAAGAAGCAACACCTCTCACGCCAATTAGCACCGGCTAAAGCAGTATTCTACTTCAAAGCCTCCTATATTCGGCTCGTTGGTCCTAAAGGACCAGTAATACTTAGAGATACCAAACTTGGTATGGAGATACATCTTGGGATAGCGGTGTGTCGCATACCGAAATAAGGTCACTGTGTCCTTGACCTTGACATGTGACCTCTGTCATAGAAAATGCTTGTCCGAGCCATATTTTCAATACTATAACACTAAGAGATACTAAACTTGGTATGTGGATACATCTTGGGATAGCGGTGTGTCGCGTACCAAAATAAGGGCATTGTGACCTTGACCTTGATCTTTGACCTCCATCATAGGAAATGTCTGGAAAACGCTTGTCTGGGCCGGTGCGTGACTATGGATTGCCCTGCAATTATTGATGCTCTTGTTTAAATGAGTTTCGCAGAGGCATTGTCTTTGGCTCCGTTGCATCCGGGGCAAAACAGGATCCACTAGATGGGCTATACTGTTATATGTTCTTACAGAAACGTGCATGCACCCATCTACAATATGTGTCACATTGGTCCAGGTTAAAACTAGTCATCCATATAGCTGAAAATTATCAAAAACTCCAGACTGTTTGCATTCACCACACGTTTTAGGATTGTTTTGAAAAAGCGTATATATTTCTCTCATACCGGACAAGGATATCCGTCATTTTACCAGGGCTAGATATTTCCGTCTCACCCAAGGGTCGAGATAAAATTCACGCGCGCCAACATCCGGTATGCAGGAAAACATGTAAAACGTTAGTAGCTGTACTCGAAAGAGTGAAACAAACATGAAAACGTGTAAAATGGGTAATGACTTGCATTTGTAACTTGTTGGGCAATTGACTTTTAACATTTTGTTCACGAGACACTTGTATTGAAAGTGATTCAATCTGCGCAGACGAATATTGTATTTTTAAATTAGTGATGTGTTTTCTCTTTTAATAGTAAGTTATTCGAAGTTTTGGTATCAGTGTGAAACGGGGAAAAACTGGCAGGGTATATTTTACTTCTTGCAACTAACCCCATGGAATGTTTGTTTTTCTCAAAAACATTAACGATGGCATTTCATTGTGTTTGTCAACAAATCCTCACATGCTAAACTCTGAAACCATGCGCAATCCGAAATAATATGAGATAAACGGATACCGTCGAAAACACAAGAACGTCGAAAACGTATGACGGCGGCATGATAACAAAAGAATAAATTTCACCAACACGTGCCAATAACACGTTGAACACGTCCCTGCCCCTACCCCTACTCTACCTCCCCACATCACAACCCCAGGCCCACCACCACGTCAGAATCAGTATAATAAGACGACATAATAGGTAAACATGACCTGGTTCTACTGATCATATTAAGTGAAAAGACATTTATGGTGAGATATTCATAAGCACATGACTTACCTGAAGCGGTGTCGTGTAGTGAATGCGCTGGTGAATGCGATGTAAACCCCAAATTGTTCGTGCAGCTACGTTTATTTCATGCAGTACATATGATCATGGCGTAACAAAGAGGCTATGGGAGCCTGTACGGTGGAAACCGATAATTTGAGCAAACATGGCGGCGAAATTCAATGTTTTTCATCTGTACAGTGTTTTTTTTATTAGAACGGGCTTTTTAAAGGGGTTGTTGCACTAGTCCGTAACTAGCTTCATTTAAAAGGGCTTTCAAACACCATGAAAAAAGCTGAAAGAATTATCAAAATATCGCAAAAAATACAGGAGATAATTATGATCTTTTAAAAATTTGCACAAATTCTCAAACGGAGGCAGCCATCATGGATTGATGACGTCATCGCGCCATTTTACCATTTCTTTCATATTGATAAATATCATTTAAAACAAAGAATATCACTGCAAATACATGTAAATCGTAAAAAGAGCATATACAGTATAAATATTTTATTTTGTATTTATAATTTAATACATTTATTTGCTTTAAACACTATTTATTATCTATTTTCGATATATGAAAAAAGGCTCGATGACGTCATCATTCAAAGATGGCTGCCTCCATGGGAGTCTTTTTGCACATTTTCAAAAGGCCAAAATTATCTCCTTTGTTTTGTAAGATATTTTGATAATTTTTTCAGCTCTTTTCACGATTTTTTAAAGCGGTTTTCAATGAAACTAGTTCCAGAATTGTGCAACATCCCCTAATGCAACATTGCAAAGCTGCAAACAGTCAAAGTAAAATAGGAACAGTTTATAACTTAAAAATGTGCAGATCATATCCTGAAAATATAAAATCACACTTACAAACATTCGTGTACTTGGTCAGTATGCGATTGCTCACTAGGAAGTAACATTTTAAAGAACATTTCCATCTTCAAGCATCACGCAAAAAAGTTCAGCAATTAATTTTCTGTTTGGAATAGATTCACTTTAACGCTTTAACACTTTCCTACCGTGCTAGGCGAGCTATAATTCGAATTTTTAAGCCTCAATATAGCACACGAAAACCGGCGCTTCGTGTGTGTTTTTTTTGCTGCGGGTGTAGCGAGCGTTAACGGTGCAAGTGTTTTTCATAACGGCTAGTTTGATATAAATTGTGAGCATCTGTATGGGTATATTGATCAAATCATTCTGTACGGGTTTATTTGAATATACGAGAGATACAAAACTGTCTTTACTAATGATATCGGCAAATCGTGTTAAGAGTGCCTTCTGGTGACGAATTAGCGTGATCTGCGCATATTTTGTCATACATCCTTGATACTTAGTATACATGTTCACAATCATGATGTAGGTTCGATAATTATATATTATTATATGTCAGTTTTCAACCACTGTATCATCCCTGAGACTCTATATGTGCCCGAGGGCTTTAGCCTCGAAATATAATTCCTCTGATCTCTAAACTCTGGTATATTGTGCGATATACCCACACTTTTCCATAGTTTTGAGATCATATGGGCAGGAATTATATCATGAGGGCTGAAAACACGACATGCTTCTGTTTGACAAACTATTCTATTTTGTGTGATAGATAGACTATTTGGATTTTATATAACATTGTGTTAACGTTAATTTTAATTCTAACATGGCAGATACTATTTGCAGTATACACAAGTTCGGTAAAATATACAATAAAAAATAAAGTGGGAGGGCTAAATCAACATCTCTTTTAACGTACTTTGGTCATGTTGTGTATATTATATACTGATACACTTTGTGTAATTCAGTTAGCATATTAAACATTCTTGTTATACTGATATTCACCAGAGGGAGACCTTAATTAAAACACTCTGATGGTGGGATTATATGGCGTAGCTATAGCGGTTTTAAAAGTAAACAGGAAACATATTATACATGTTTGTGTGAAAGGTGGAGGAATACATGTATATATTATCCTCTATCAATGTCAACCCCACTTGTTCAGTTTTATCTCTCTCGATGCCTATTTAACGAACACTGAAAGGTTGTGATGAGAGAAAGTATGTCTACCCAATGCTCAACGTTGTAGTGCTGCCACACTGAAATACCACGCCATAGACACATGCCATGGAACACCACGCAGTCACATTATACTTACACCGGCCGACCAGTCCTAGTACTGCCATGTATATGCTGAACGTCAAGCAAGGGAGCTATTAGAATTATTTTGTAAACCCACAACCTCCCGCATGCGAGGCAGAAGTTCAACCAATCAACATAAGAGAAAGAGATCAAGATATAAATGATAGGCTTTCCTTACAATGACATTACACAGAGATTAGTTATGCAGATAAAATATAATACAAGTATCAGCGCTACCCAGTGAATACTGTGTTGAATTTGAAGTCCGATAAAGATGGTTCAAACCTTCCAGGTGCCACTGAGTTTGGTGTGTTTTTGTGGGTAAGATTCTTCCCCTTAGACTCGTCTGTTGTATGGAACGTAAATCGGGAGGTCCCTTGTTATCGGAATCTATCATGAGAGCACGTTATATGGCAATGGTTATTTCTGTTATCCGAACTATTTTGTTATCTGTTATTGTGAAATACTATTAACTACTGTTATCTTGTATTCGTTAATGTTATCCTGTTACGAGAATCCTCCTTTCCCCCTCCCAACCCATCCCCGAAAACACCCGCCGAACCCTACAACAGACATCGCCGAACACACCCGCCGAACCCTACAACAGACATCGCCGAACACACCCGCCGAACTCTACAACAGACATCGCCGAACACACCCGCCGAACCCTACAACAGACATCGCCGAAAGCGGCGTAGCATGGCATACTTAGATCCTCACGTGAGTAACATCAAAAAATGAAAGTCAAACAAATTGCAAAGTCGAAAAAAGTTGTGTAAGCGGGGCACAGGGCCTCGATTATTTCAGGCTAAACTCCTACGCTGGTGTATATTAAGAATTAAAGATGCCAGCGATATGCATAATGCAGTCAACAATTTAGTGGTCTCCTTATAAAAACAAGAAGGCCAAGTTGGCCCTAAATCGATCACCTGAGTACTGGCCCATTATCGAACTTCTTCGAAGTCTTATGTTCATATACAATCTGTGCAAGTTTGGGTTAGATTGTTCAAGAAATGTGGACTCTGTTGTGTTAAAACATTGATATAAAGACACTGACAAAGTTTGGTAAAGATCAAATACAAATTGAAGGTGCTAAAGTGTGACACCTGGGGCAGGGCCAAATGTGAACCCAGGGCTACATATAAATATGAGAGCTGTTTCAGAGAGGAAGATTGTTTTAAGTTTTTCCTATACAAGTCTATGTAAAACATATGACACGCAAAATATCAAACATCTGGCTCTTGTAGTTTGAGAGAATTTTGTTTTTTAAATCCTATATAAGTCTATGTAAAATTATGACCCCCGTGGCGGGGCGAAATTTGACACCACGGTCACCATTTGATTGATTGGTTGCATGTTGTTTAACGGCTCATCAGCACAGTATAGGTTATTTAGAGCCGCCCCAGAGAGAGGGGAAGGATACATAGGAATCCGGTAACATGCCCTACTCTTATTATCGAATAGATTCTTATGGTTCTTTAACGTGCTCGGAGGATAGACCGATACACGGGACCGATACACGGGACCGACCGGTTTACGTCCCCATCCGAAGGACGAGGCTAAAAGAACAAACGTTATAGAGGACCATAAGCTTATAGCAAATGCAAAATATTAAATCTCTGGCTCTTGCAGTTGCAGAGAAGAAGATTTTTTCAGTGTTTCTCCATACAAGCCTATGTAAAACTGTGACCCCTGGGGAGGGGCCAAATGTGACCATAGGGTCATCATTTGAAGAAACTTGGCAAAGGACCATACTCTTATAGTAAATGCAAAATATTAAACCTCTGGCTCTTGTAGTTTCAGAGAAGAAGATTTTTTTGATTTTTTCCTATACAAGTCTATATAAAACTGTGACCCCGGGGCGGGGCCAAATTTGACATCATGGTCGCCATCTGAACAAACTTGGTAGAGGACCATAAACTTATAGCAAATGCAAAACATTAAACATCTGGCTCTTGCAGTTTCAGAAAAAATATATTTTTTAAAAATCCTATATAAGCCTATGGCCAAACTTCAAATGGATGATCCTTAGATGAATGCTTTTTAAATCTGTTAAAATTAGATCAGCGCGACATCCAAGATGGCCGCCATAACCGCCATTACCATATATGGTCGAACCCTTAAAAAATCTTCTTCTCAAGAACCGCTGGGGATCCAAAGTTTGTATATTGAGATTTTGCATGTTTTTCATATATTTATATAGGAACATTTTTTAAAAACAATCTTCTCTGAAATCACAAGGCACAGAGCTTTCATGTATTCCATGCAACATCAGCTTATTGTCCTCTACTAAGTATGTTCAAATGGTGACCTTGGGGTCTAATTTGGCCCCGCCCCGGGAATCATAGTTTTACATAGACTTATATAGGATTGAATTTGGCCAAAACAATGTCAATCAAAACTGCTTTCATACCCATGAGAATGCTCTAGATTCCCTTATTTTGCGTCTCTATTTTTAAAATTTTCCCGGACGCCCACCAGCGGGAGTAAAGCACCCCTCCCACACTTCCCACGTGAGTAACATTGAAATTGGTCACGCTACGCCCCTGGCCGGCATATGTTTTGAACTCTTCTCTGTGGACCACGACCCGTGCACGTCAGGTAGAAGGTGACTGCTGGACTTGTCACCCTGTTAGTGCTGTGGATCGGTGTCGTCTCTCTTGCCCAGCCCGTAGCAGAACAGCACCTGTAACAGCCATGGACGAGATGCAGTACGATGAGCGTCGACAGCCTGCATGGATGACAGGGAACATGTGTGGGCGGCGACTCATCAGCTGAACGGAACTGAAGTAAGGAAGACTGGCGCTGTACACGGATCAAAGGAGTCAGCAACCTGAGAAGCGTCTCCGTGGCCGAATGGTTAACGACGTTGCGTTGTAAACATTCACCTATCACCGCTGCGGGTTCGAATGCCATTGGGAGCTCGACTTGTAAGTGAGAAAGTGTCGATTCTTACGGATGGCGGGATGTGTACAGTACTGGTTCTACCCAGGAAAAGTTGGTGGTCTGCCTCCACCACAAAAGTCTGCCTCCAACACAAAAAAATCGACCTTCATATATAACCTTACATGTGTTGAAAATGACGTAAATCACCATACAAACAAACAAACAAACAAACAGCAACCTGCGTGCCTACGCAAACTTTGAACTCAGGTTGAAGAGGCGGGTGTGGTCCCCAACAGGACTCTCCGCCCGGTAGGATAGGACACACCAGGATGCAGCACTATCGTATGTAGTGTGCACAACGCCAGCCGGCAACACTCACCGCCCAGCGACATCTGCGACACAACACAGCATATCTACAAGAGAAACGACGCAGATTCAACACTACAGACATATCTACACATACCATCTAGACAAGTCCACACTCGAATGTACCTATTTGTACCGGGATTCTCTGGTGGCTTATGGTGGAAATACATACAGGTAAACACACAAACGCACGCAAGAACGCACGCACGCACGCACGCACGTGCGATTGAACGATAGTTTAACATGACGTTAAACCATATACATACTTTAACAGAACATTTAACAATTGTTGATGATGCTGATGCTACATTTTTTCCTCAACAGAAATACTCAATGAATTGTTGACATAATTTTCCGGGAACTTCCATTTACGGCGTTCTGCGCTTTCCACAGAAGCATACATTATTTACAGAAATAAATTTCTTACTCGAATTTTTGTTTTACATCTTGTTTTGTAAAACATCTTGTTTGTAAAACATATTCTTTGTTAAATATATTCTGTCTTGTATCAGAAGCACCCGTACAGATTTGTTTCCTTTAAAACATTGCTCTTAACACCCGAACTCCTCTTATACATGTACAGTATTTCCGCTCAAATGTTGTGAAACAAAAAAGTGTCGTACAGTAAGTGACATATTTACAAAATGAGCAGGAAATATGCAACATTCAGGTAATCCAAAACCATGAGTTCATTCTTTGATATCTACTTCATGAGGCATTTTACTAAAAGAAGTTTTAAAATGTTTGAACATGATTTCGTGAGGAGTTCGTCAAGTATCATAGATTCAACCCAGAGTTCCCGTTTGTTTTTGGCTTGTAACATTTTCTACTGTATGCATTCAATTCAGATTTACTCATAAAACATTCGGCATCGAAAACAAAATTGTAAAAAGGTTATAAAAATAACCTTACGGATTTATGTCCGCCATGTTTTGCTCAATTCATTGGTTTCCACCGTACAGGCTCCCATAGCCTGACAAACAGATCTGAACGAATGAAGAAGTCAAGATATCACGCGTCTTATCCACTCTCAGAAAAACATCCCTTTTTTCCATTCTTGTTTAAATTATGGGCATACAAAAAACGCAGCACACTAGAAAAAAATTACTAAAAAATTTTATTTATTTTTTTATGAGAGAGAGAGAGAGAGAGAGAGAGAGAGAGCATATAACACCCATTTAGAACACCCTTTAGCACACTCGCATCTACGACGCTGAACTTAAACTAGTGGTGGGCTTACAACCTAAAAAGTCCCTACGCCAGCCATTTTCTAGCTATATGCTCCGTGAAAGTTCAGTTTATAAACGTAGACGATAACACGAATGTTCGCCACAATGTTATGGGCGGCCATTACGGCCAACAGTATGATTTCAATAAATCGTCCAGTCAAAGGTGAATTAATTCATCGGTATTATATTTAATTCAATGAAACTTTAATTGATCCACTACATTTTTTGAAACCTAGATGGTCAAACTTAAACAAACCGATGCTTTGTGAAATAACCCGGAGTGATTTTTCAAACCATATAATTGAACTTTAAATTCTAAACCTTTCACTCCAAAGTATGAATCAACGCAAGAGAATGTGAACCAATTTAAAAGTAAATCAGTCAATTGACCGATACGTGAAACAATATATTGGAAACTGAATTAATGCAATACTAAAGCACTCAGTTCAATGACAGCAGAATGACAGCAGAATCAGTTTTTGACATGAAGACAAATGGACGACGCTGAACAGAATTAATACGATGTAAATTGAATTAATTTGGTGCGAGGGCACCACTTGCACATGGTTGTGGGTAAAAGCCGTACGTAAAATTGATCCGTTTACTGATTTTATTTTGTTTCTTGATATTAAATTACTAATCCTATACGTTATTTGTTGTGGTCAACGTTTTGCAGGGGTATAATAATTCGTTTTCCGCTGTTTCATGTTGTAATACTGGGTTTCATTTACACATTCGACGTGAAACCGATGGGCCAGAGTTCAAGCATCACCGACGCAATGATGTTTGTCTCTTTGTTCTGATCGTCGGATGGGGTGGGCAGAGGGCGCGATGTAAACCGGCCGGTCCCGGCCAGTCCCGTGTATCTCTCGGTATACGAGCACGTTAAATTACCAAAGTAAACAATTTATTAGTAAGAGTAGGGCAGTTCTCCGGATTGATATCTATCTTTCCTCACCAACAATTATAACAATTATAAACATGCAAAAACAATTTGCTTTGAACTTTCAAATTATTAATTAATAGAGGATCTTACATGATTGTCTGTTTAATATTGATTTTGTTAAACGAGTTGGATACAATTAAGTGAGGCTGTACCGAACATCGTTTCAAGTTTCAAAACCGTAAATTCAACGTTATATCGTATATGACACGTTCTAGGTTAGACGCTGTGTGTATGCTAATTGTTATAATAGTAGACATAAATTGATGAACATTTCTATATTTAATATCCGATTTATACTGATAACCGCTATTAGTAAACTAAGCTAAACTATTCACTACTACTCTCGGTAATCCACGTACAACACACCTGCTATTTCCGTTATAGTTCGGAATTTACGGTACGGTACGCCTTTTACCCACAACCATGTGCAAGTGGCGCCCTCGCAACGTAATAATTATGTTCAGTATCCACCATTTGTCTTCATGTCAAATTGATTCTTCTGTCATTGAACTGAGTGCTTTGGTCTTGCATTAATTCAGTTTCCTTTTGATTGTTTCACGTATCGGTAAACTGACTGAATTACTTTTAAATTGGTTCACATTCTCTTGCGTTGATTCATATTTTAGAGTGAACTGTTTAGCATGGCATTGATTCTCCAGTGGGGAGACGAAGGGTGGCGGGGAGCGCGCTTATATAAATCCTCCAAAAAGATACTCACCAACCTCGAATTGCGGACATCCTTGTTAAAACCTGGATCAATACCCTGTGTGCGGATTGACTAGATACATTCCAGACAGCCCCTGCCCCACCAAGCTCTTAATGTTTCTTTAGGCCTTCAGACAACAAGTAAAATATAAGTATGCTTGACCTTAAAAAGTGAGGCACTGCATGTTTTATGCATATTTATAATCAATTAGTTGTCATTTAAAAAGATGATTGTGAAATGTGTATGCTTTCCTTTATATAAGTATGTTTCATGTGTTCCTCGAATGTATGCACTCCTCACTTGCCCACAAACATTTGTTTGCAATATTCGGGAATGGAAAACTTGGTCAAGTTCGATACCAAGAGTGGTCGTAGCATGTGTGTCATAAGTCGATGGTAAGATGCGATGGTAAGATGCAATGGTTGATGGTAAGATGCGATGGTAAGATTCGATGGTAAAATGCGATTGTCGATGGTAAGATGTGATGGTCGATGGTAAGTTGCGATGGTAAGATGCGAGGGTCGATGGTAAGATTCTAGACTGTAACATTTGTTATTCAGATTCACTACAGCTATGTAACCTGGAAGATACTACTACTACTATGACTATATTTGAATCCTGTATATTAATACAACGTAAATACATGGATTTTGTAGAACTCAAACAAGTGCTTCAATGTGAAACACTATTTAGAATTATGCTTACTAATCACTTCAATATATGTTACCATTTGGTGACACTTATTTTGAAATATAACAAATACCACGCACTAATAAATACACGTGTTTTTTTTTAATTTCACTATGCCTACGCCAACGACAGTCTAGTTCCGACTTCGTCGACCGTCCATTTCCAATATTGACCGACCGCAACGACAGCCAAATTTCCTTTATCTCGTTCAAAGAAATTTTAATATCGCCTTTACTACTGGGTGTTAAACTCTTGTGCTGTCCAATGGTTATAGATTTAATCGGTATCGTAAAACAAACGCAGAACTATGTGCAAAGGGGGTAGTTTTGGCTTGAAAGTGTGTAAATTGTGCTTCTTGTGTAAACCTTCGTAAGGTTAGAGACAATAACCCTATTTTCCACTGATATGGACTAGAAACGTATTGACATAATCTGCAAACATATCTGAACATCATAGCCTATGAAATGTTTGTAATATCAATCAATATGCATAGCTATAAGTAAAATAAAAATACTTACTGTTTCCTCATCGCGTAAAAAAAGGAACCGATTTGAAACAACCCCCGACTTCGTACGGTGTGATATCGGAAACCTGTAGTGGGGCGCCATTTTTGGAAGTATTTCTTCAGTATGATAAGCACCACATCATGGTAGAATCTGCCTGTGACACTTTTTCTCTTCGTTACTGGAACTTGTATAGCTAAACCTTGATTTGTAAAATATATAACATACACAATTTTTTTCGCAATAATAGCTCTTTTGGCACGTCTAGTTGCCCAGATCTTGTTACCCACCTTTTCTCACTGGTTGGAAATAATATACCCATGAATTGCACTAGTTACCACATTTGCAAATTACCTTTCGTCATATTTCGGAAACATTTCAGCAACCTTTTGGCCAACATTATGCGTACCTTCTTTTGCCCATCAGTCAAAAGGTGAGGTACCCATCGCGCAGATATGTTCCTAACTTTTAAGATACGTTTCAGAATGAAATGAACTGTGGATAGTGACCAATACCCCTATAATTCGAGCAATCTGACACGCAGTGTATCTTGCATCACTTTTGACACTACAGTTCTGGTGGTGGCGGTCTTCGGACGGCCAGATTTTGGAGCATTTTTGAAAGATTCTACACCAGATGCAAATTTCCTTTTCAAGCGCAGATCCCCCCGTGTGGTTGCCGGGGTAGAATACAACCACTGCAAACACACCGTCACATGGAGAGGGCTCATTAAAGGTCTTCATCATGACCCCTGCTTTGTTTCAGGTGCCATCTCGCTCACATCACTAAGAGCAGTGGCAGAAAAACAATAAACGTGGCTCCAGCGTAAATGGAGTTTTTACGATAGAATTTGCAGCAACTCTGCAGTTCAGGGTGAGAAGGTTCTAGGCCCATTTTTCATATTTTATCTCGATGTACATGGATGATGAGCCTGGCATGAACATGCCTGTTAGGCGCCATATAACCTGTAATGTGTTGGTGCGCCTTAAAACCCCAATTCAATTCAATTCAAGCGCAGATACTCCTTTCCCAACCACTTCTATAACAATAACAGTGGTCAACGACTGAATATCAGTGGCGTAGCTGCCTATAGGCACTGTAGACACGTGCCTACACATTGTCCCCAGAAATTAAAAAAATAAAAATGCAATAAAATCTGAGAGGTGTAGGGGGTGGTGGGGTATGGTCAGTTCATACCATTTTGTACTCGTGGTTTTTTTCAGAAAATAAAAGTACAATTGGCTCGCGGTCTTTTGGAACCAAACACATCTTGATTATGAAAAAAATCGAAAGATTTTCAGAAAGCAAGTATTCATATTAATATATGTTATTTTGTTCTGTTCCGATGTTTTTGTCGCGGAATCACAGTTTAAAAAAAGCTTCAACTCGCGGGTTAAAAACATATTGTTTGCAGCTTAAAATACCGTCATAATTCAGGATTTGGCTTTCTTCTAAAAAACAAAATCACGGGGGGGCATACCACCGGACCCCACTAGATCTTGTGCCTACACACTGATTTAGGCACAGCTACGCCCCTGACTATGTTGAACTGAAGATTATTTATCGATCCATTCATGTATATATACATAGAGGATATTTGTTGTTTTGGAGTGAATAACATATTTTATTTCATCGAAAAGTGAGAAAACTTTATATTTTCAAATGCGAAGCATGAGTGAAAATATAAAAGTTTTCTCACTTTGAGATGAAATAAAATATGTTATTCACGACGAGACAACACATTTTCTTTATAGTTTATGATTTTACAAACATATTTTTAGTTTGTTTGTTTGTTTGTATGGGGTTTTACGTCATTTTCAACACATGTAAGGTTATATATGACGGTCGATTTTTGTGATGGAGGCAGACCAACCACTTTTCCTGGGTAGAACCAGTACTGTACACCTCCCTCCATCCGTAAGAATCGACACTTCCTCACTTACAAGTCGAGCTCCCAGTGGGATTCGAACCCACAGCGGTGAGAGGCGAAGGTTTACAACGCAACGTCGTTAACCATTCGGCCACGGAGACGATAGAATAACAAAAGTAGCTATATAAACTCTATATCCACAGTGTGGAATCACACTTTTATTTCACTGATAAAATACAGTATTTCATTGCATATCATAAAATAAATCACGGTATTGAATAGAGCTAGCCATGTGTATAAACATCAATGTAAAATTACACGTGCCTCTCAAGAAATTCGCCGATGTGCATTTCTTTTCGAACATCCCTCGTATTTTATTGGCCAAATTGTGAGCCGAACATTAGTTAGACTGAACGTTGATGTTTTCTATATCGTACTCAGCTAATCTTAATGGGCCCGTATTCATAAAACTTCTTAGCAATATCTTATCTTAATTACATTTTATCATTTTTGTTTTAAACATCCTTTTCTAGTTAAGACGTTTTCTTAATGTTGCTAATAAGGTTGTGGATAAATAAAACCTACAGCTAAATATTTATCTTAAAATAAATGGTTTGTAGTATCCCTGAGAGGTTAATAAGGATATTTAAAAATATGTAAAAATCTTAAATGTTGACAAGTAATATTTTCTACTTAACTTGCTTTATGAATACAGACCCAGGTGTTTTGTTCTTTAATCCACATACCTAATAAGTGTTTTTTTTTGTTTGTTTTTTAATAACTGATATGTTTTTATCCACATTTCAACTGATATAGGAAAACATGTTTTATTGCTTAAATTGTATGTAGGTCTATGGTATTGTTCAAAAGTGGCAAAGCAAAGAAATATCTTTGTTAACAATGGAAGTATAACACAAATCAAGGCTTAATTAGTGTACGAGCTTATTGACATGTTTCCCCCTCATTTATCTGATTATTCTAACTAATATAAATGATACATAAAATAATAATAAAATAAAAACAATTTAAATTCATTTTGCTATTCTTACTCAAACTAAAAGATGAGTTACATTTATTGAAATTCACAAAAGTCCCTCTCTCCTTGCCTGCCTGTTGATAAAGGGAGGTAATTTGTATAGTTACATTATACTAACAATATAATTTTTTTATCAAATAACTCATGGTGTGGGAGTCGAATAACACCATTCTATATTTTCGATATAC
>JAWPHD010015120.1:42500-57115 GCA_037043455.1 Cyrtodaria siliqua | reverse complement strand
GAACCCGGTATCACATTTAAAAAAACTCGTGGTACGGCAAGATTGATTTTTTGAATCCATCTGAGTTCTGCTCAACCCTGGGCATGAGGGCGTGAGCGATAGCTAGCATATTTCACTACCGCTCATTGAGACAGTTCAATCAAACCAAGACTGCAATATTTCGATTGTGTCGTGCTCGGCCGTGTCCAAAGGTCGACATTCTTTTGAATACGAATCTTCTCGCTAAATAATCCTATGAGAGATCAAGTATATGTATACTACTCAAAGTTTGCTAAGCACCAAGATTCAAATCGACATTTTACGGTGGCTGGTTTAACCGACAGCATAAAACACAACAAATAATTTTGTTTTACCGATACATTTATGTGAAAAACAAATGGTCGAGAACCAGAACGTATGCTAAAGTCAATGATTAGACGTCCTAGACCTTGCAGTTTCAGGAGAGATGATGAAATAGCAAACAAGTGGACCTATTGGAATCGACAACTTGTGACACCAGGGGTCACCCTTTAAACAAATCCGTGTCCCGATCAACGTATGCTTTATGCAAAATACTTAAGGCTCTAGGTTATGTGGTTTCGTTTGTTTGTTGTTGAGTCAGTCCTAAAATTGCGACGGGGCGTTTTCTTGTTCGATTTTTATATCTACGTTTACTAACACAGTGATTCCTATATAGACCCCACTGTGTCTTGGGGTATGTATATCATTAAGATGGTTCTTCAAACAAGTGTTTCCCTGTGTATAAGTCTTAACATACAACTGTGCACCAACATGCAACTGGTGCACCACATGTCGCAGATTTGTTTTTATTTTGCTATGAAAAGAGATTTCATGTTCAGTCTCCTTCACCAGATACCCAGGCAGATGTTATTGAAGCCATTAATGACACCTCTCGGTATCTGGATGACATATTGAACATTGACAACCCTTTCTTTCAAACTATGGTTAATAATATTTATCCTAAAGAACTTCAGCTTAACAAAGCTAATCTATCTGATAATAACGCCTTCCTCTTCTTGATTAGATCGTCCTCGATTGACAATGGTGAAATAATTAGCAAAATCTATGACGAGAGATTATTTTAATTTTGACATTGTTAATTTATCCCCACATGGATGGGGAGTTCTCCCGAGGAACTTCTTATGAGGTGTATGTGTCTCAACTTATTCGTTTTTTCAAGAGCTTGTACTACGAGTTGAGGATGTTAATATTCGTTCAATCTTTATATAAATAAAAAGCTACTCAATCAGAGTAACCGTTACCATAAACTTCGTAAAACCTTTGCAAAATTATTATTGTCGTAACCCTGATCTCCTTCCCAAATATAAAAGTAATTTAAGAACTCTTCTGCGACAAGGACTATCACAACCTGACTTCTATGGTGGATGGATTTATAAACTTCGTAAGATTCTTGGTCATGATCACTTTCATACTATCTTTGTTTAAACTTGTAACAAAGTTTATCAAAAGAGGTTATGACCCTATCATTTTGCAACGTACTGCATGCTTGGTGGTGGTCCCTTTTACAGTTCGCCACTACTGCTTTCCTCTTTAATTGTACGATGACCGGAAAGGCCTGTGGACCCTATGATGACGCCTACCTAAATCCCATTGGGACGGTGGCGTTTGATGTTGTCTATGATCCTTTCTTGTCGTCCCTTAATGGTTTATTCTCTTATTGCTCTGGCTTTTGCCAAGTCATTGAGTACCTTCAATGTGGCTTTCTAGGCTGATTGTTTTTTTGTATTTATATTTACACGAGGCATATTTTGCGTTTATCTTATATTGCCTATTGATGCTGCCTTGTTGGTTAGAGATTAGATCAGGGCGGGGATTTCTTTATTTACACTGTTCTGTTTTAATGGATGAAATTAGGGTAAGTGTGAGGTTTGGTGCACCCTAGAACCGGTTGTAAACCCCCGTGGTCTTTGTTGCCACTGACCGTTCCAAGGCGGTAGCCCTATTGTCAACCTATTTGTGTTTGTGATGTCGTTTGCAATTATTATTACTTTTTCCTTCTCGTTTGTCTGTTTGCGTGTTTGTTTATGTGTTTTGTGGATGACTGTCGTCCTTGAATGCTGCTTTCCTGTCCGATAATTTTGTCTTTCTATACAATACCTGTGGAACAACCAGATTTTAACCGGTATCACCTTCTGAATAAATCTTGGTACGGCAAGATAATGCTACATGCGAGCTTTAAGATCTTAGGTTTTGTATATTTTGAGATGTTTTAGTTTTCCCCTAAATAATACTATGAGCTATAGACTTTGTAGTTTTGGAAAAAAAGAAAAAGTCGAGGATCAAAACTAATGGTAAATTCAATATTAGACGCCTAGATATTGTAATATTGTTATTCTCAGGGAGAGGATGAATAGCAAACATGTGACCCGTGGGAATAGACAATTTGTGAAAACAGGGTCACCATGTTAAACGAACTTGTCGCCATCAATGCAACATATTAACGCATCGGTATAATGCTGTGCAAGACAACTTCTATGCAAATGTAACATGTACGATCTTTTTACGTTCATCTTTGTCATTGCGACAGATGAAAGAGGCCACTGAATTTATATAAGATTTGTGAATTAAATTTCATGGTTATCACCCTCGAAGCAAACTATGTAGTCTGTGAATCTGACATTGGCCCCACTGGCCCAAGTTTAGTACTTCACTCAAAAGTATTTCAGTACACGTTCTAGATAGGTTAACAACTAAATACATATTGGGAACATTTACAACTCAAAGTTTGCTAAGCAGCCAAAACCGTTTTCGCCTTTCACCCCAGATACCGCACGAAACTGTATTTTGTATGGAAAACATGCAAAAATACAACCTCTGTTGTATAACAACCTCTTACTGTGCAAGACAACCTCTGTGCTATATTGTTGTGCAAGACAACCTACGCAAATGTGATATGTACGATCTTTTTACGTTCACCTTTGTCATTGCGACAGATGAAAGAGGCCAGACAGATGAAAGTAGGCCACTGAATTTATATAAGATTTCGTGAATTATTTTTAATGTTAAATAATCACCCTCGAAGGCAAACTATGTAGTCTGTGAATCTGACATTGCGAAATGTTATGGTACTGGGCCCACTGGCCCAAGTTTAGTACTTCACAGCCAAAGTAGTTCAGTTCACGTTCTAGTCAGTTAACAACTAAATAAGTATTGGGAATCATTTACAATTCAAAGTTTGCTAAGCACCAAACTGTTTTCGCCTTTCACACTAGTATACCGCACGAAACTGTATTTTGTAGGGGGTGACATGCAAAAAATACACAAGAAAATAGATTTCTAATACTTTTTTGACAATTAAAAATAATGAATTTGACATAATTTTATCGTAAAACAAAATTAATTATTGAGTATTATACTCTCGCTTTTAACCAGCCATCGTAAAACGTCGAATTAAAATTTGGGTGCTTAGCAAACGTTGGGTAGTATATATACTTGATCATTCATAATATATTAGAAACTAGTATATTCATACATAAACTGCAATGTCGAATTAAACGGTTTAATAACAAATTCTTGCACTTTTTACACTATTTTAATTACGAATAGCACATTTACAGCATATCAAAGTACACAAATATGGCATATAGTTATACTCAGTTTTAAAAAACACTATAATATTATGTACCTTTACATAGAGTTTTGTCATACTGGAAAATAGTGGCGTTTTGTACACATATATAGATGTAAGCTAACGAGTGGTTCGTATTGCCTACTGACCCTTCTATTTTCACCAATGTCATGTTCTATTCAATATGCTCATATGATTTAGTTATGTAGTACAATGTGAACGTGCCGACCTTGCATTTTGACGGGTGCTTGGTTTGTATAGAACCTTTGTTTCTCATTTATAGATGTTACTGGAATGTAAGTTTGCGAAACAAACATATTAATGTAGTATTAGGCCAATATGATCCATTAAATGGTCAGAGTATTAACTTTCATACCCATCCAACCCCTTCTACAAGAAGCGAAAATGGTGTTGGCTGGGGGAATGAAATCAAACCTTAATTTCGGCTTAAAAGGTTTTGCATCATATTTTAAACAGTTAAAATGTAGTTTATAAACAGGGTTATCGCATTTTTTCAGTAAAACATGTTTTTAAACGTGCTTTATGTGTCGAAATATCCGTTATAAAATCCTATGTAAAAATTATGCTTATATAAGCTTTCCCATCGATTAAAGAATTAAGGCGGGGATCACGTAATGGTGTTGTTCTGCGCAACATGAATCAAATTAAAACGAACAAGATGTGAAGTAATATCTAAATAATAGGTAAGGAAAATATCAGAGGAAAAAAAATACGACGGAAAAAATGCAGAAGAAAAATGTGTAAATATTTAACGAGCATTAGAAAAACACGAATAGTACGAGGCTCTGTACAGTTTATACAACAATTTATACACTAGTTTATACATGTAAACTACTCTATGCATGTACTCTTAAATAAAAAACAGAATGAGCGAGCGAGCGAGGGAGGGAGTGAGGGTGGATGGGTGGGTATTTGGAGCCTGTGTGGGAGGCGTGAGTGAGTGAGGGGTGAGTGACGTGAGTGAGTGAAGTGAGGTGAGTGAGTGTGTGAGTGAGTGAGTGAGTGAGTGAGTGAGTGAGTGAGTGAGTGAGTGAGTGAGTGACTTGAGTGAGTGAGTAGTGTGAGTGAGTGTGAGTGAGGAGTGAGTGATGTGAGTGAGTGAGTGAGTGAGTGAGTGAGTGAAGTGAGTGAGTGAGTGAGTGAGGAGTGAGTGATAAGTGAGTGAGAATGAGTGAGTGAGTGAGTGAGTGAGTGAGTGAGTGAGTGAGTGAGGTGAGTGAGTGAGTGAGGTGAGTGAGTGAGTGAGTGAGTGATGTTTTACGGCACGTTGACAGAAAAGTGGTCATATTGTGTGCAAAAATAAATTCAAACAGAAGAGTATATATTAAATTCGTTGTAATCAAGAAAGGAGTCGTTTTAGGCTAATACATGATCTATTGGAGCTTTAAGATAGAAAATTTCACTATTTGACAGTGTTAGGCCTGACCCCTAAACGCCCTTGAAAAGTATGATGAACTGACCTTAGGATTTATTAATAAGGCATCTTACACTCGTAGCTATACTGTGGCATACGCATACGACATTATATGTATATAGTAGAGAAAATCATACACTGAACAGAGCACTTTTCACAAACACTGGATCCAGAAAGGATACTAAATGATAGAGTAGTTTTGTTAAAATACACTATGGACAATTATCATTTACAGTGCTAGAAACAATTGATTGATTAAATTGGGTTTTTACGACACCCCAACACAAGAAAGGTTATATGGCGCCAAACAGTGATGAACATGCCAGGCTCATCTTCCATTTACATCTAGATAAAAATATGGAAAATGGGCCCTAATAACCTTCTAACCTGCAGAACTGCAGAGTTGCTGCAAGATATATTGTAGACACTCCATTTACGATGGAGCCACGTTTCCACATTTGCGGTGTCATGAAGAAGACCTTCAATGAGCATGATAAAAAAATGACAAAATGAAAAAAATTCTTAGCTGGCGTATATGCTAGCTAAAATAGAAACTCGAGCGCTTTCGGCTTTACGCTTTCTTTAGGTGTACAAAGACATATAACATTTACAAGAAAATCATCTAAACACCGATTGCAATGAAAACAAATCTAGAAAAGAAATGTATAAATGGTCATAAAGATATGATTAAAATGTTCGGATATTAGAAGAGAATATATACAGTTTATTGTATACTTTCATATTGTCCCGTTTAGTTTGCATTGAGCTAAGCGTGCAATATTCTACGATATTGCACGCATTGATATTGCACGGGAACTTTTGCTCGTGCTTGGTAAGAGCCGCGAAATAGAAATAAGGAACTACTTTCAAATAAAAATAACGGAATCCTTCCTATAGTGTCAACAAAAAAATACGAGTTTTTTTACAACCTTTTATGGCAAAAATTGATAAAATAATTCAAATGGTCACTCACCCACTGTTTTTAACGTTATCGAATGGTAAACAAACTTCAGAAAATCTCTTGATGTTTTTAATGACGTCATCCGACGTCGACGTCGTTTTCGCGCAAAATAATCATCCACACAAAATGAAACTGAATGGCAAGATAGGAATTCCATCAAAAGCTATAAAAAAAATAACACAAATACAATGAAAAGTAATAGTCATACAATTAAAATTGATCAAAAACAATATGAAAGTATACAATAAAAAGGTTATTGAATTTGTATGGCTAAATATTACTTGGAACTCGTTGTTTTGGCGCAGGACGACTCGCAAGCTCGTCGTCCTTTGCCAAAACAACTCGTTCCAAGTAATATTTAGCCATACAAATGCAATAATCTATAATATTATTATATTATACACACAATGCTATCCAAAATAGTAAACAAAATGTACAGAACCTTATTTATCCAAAACGCTGAGTACTAATAATAGAATGTTGAACCGCATTGAATACATGTTTGTTTTCTCTAAAGACATTTCTCTTTAAGATACATTAGGATTACTAAATAAATACATAATACATGTTTCTTATATAACTCGACTGGTATTTTCAACAACATACATGTTAACATCAATATTAGCACAATGAGCAATCCAATCAGAGCAAAGTCACGTTATATTTCAATCAGTTTATGCTCTACTCAGTACATTTTTTTGATTTTCGATAATGTTTAGTCCGCTGGCTTTTTGTTCAAATCAACATTGCATTTTACACAAGTCTCTTTGTCCCAAATGTTAACATATGGCGATAAACAACGATAAGATGTGCTCTACTTCTTTCCGTTAACACACATTTTGCACTATGACTTCAATTTCACTTTAGAAATTCGTAAAAATGTAAAGTGTTGCGTTTTCAAATGCCCTGAGTACATACACGTTCTGCTTTTAACCAACGATACATTCCCTCATACTTCATCTTATTGTTCATGAGAGTTAGTCGCCCTTTAGGCTTACGAGACATGAACATATATCGAGTTCTGCTCCATCAGCACTTCTTTTACATCTTGTACGGAGGGACGGTGACTCGCATTGAAGTCCCAGCATAGCTCCATTAACCCTTTCAACTCATACTCAACGGCCACGTCATTTGGAATATCTGGTTTTATACCGTCTTCACCCACTTGCTTCCGTAGCTGAGCATATGAAAGGCTGTAGAAAGGCTCACCTTCGTAAATGATCTCAAACATGACAGGAAAAGGAATACACGTCTGCCTTGAGCATATCCTTTAACGACAGAGATTCCCTCGGAGAACTTCTGGGGCCGAGTAACGCAGGTGTTCCAACGTTGGACACGCGCTCATCAAAACCTGACGTAGACGTCTCCGTGTTGGTTTTTATTATACTTAAACCGAAGTCAGTTATCTTTGCCACGCATACTTCCCCTGGTTCGTAGTCAAGCAATATGTTTTGACTTTTCAAATCGCAGTGCGAAATTTTCTTCTATGTAGGTACTCAAGGCCATCGCAGGTTTGCTTAATGATCTGCAGACGCTCTTCATCAGACAAATCGATTTCTTCGTTCATGTGCAATGCATCAAATAAGCTCGTTTGCATATATTCCATGACGATGCACAATTTGGTGTGACCACGCATGCGCCGATAAATTTAACGATGTTTGGTGATCTAAATCGCAGAAATTTAAAACTTCTTCGGTAAAGTCCTTTAGACGCTGTTTAGAAACTCTTTGAACGCGAAACTTCTTAACTGCTACTACAGCTCCTTCCATTTGCGAAATGCACGTCCACCAAATCCGCCGAGCCGATCTTTTTTCCGAGCTCGATTTCGCAAAAGTTAATTCTTTGTCCAGAATAATCGCTTATGATTGACCTTGTCGTTTTTGGTGGTCTGTGGTTGTCCTGTTTCTCTGCCCAGGTCATCTCCTCCAGCTTCCTGTTCAATAGACTCATCGCGGCTTCTTCGGCAGCGCGTTTGGACATAGCCTTGTTCATTGTAATCGTAGTCGTCATACTGCAAGACATGAAAAGTAGGTATAAAAGTCGAATTGGAAATGTAGGATTCACGGACCATAGTCAAACAAAAGCAAGCATAGAAACCTACAACAATTACAAAGATGAAGATATCACATCACAAACATAAACAAAGATGAAGATATGACATCACAAACATAAAAATGTTGACACACTCGAGGGCAATCATACTAATACTGTGCACGTTTTTCAAAGGTATATCATACTTATAAAGAATGTATAATATTACCAAGCTATTGAAATAACCAATAATTGAAGAATATATATAAAGAAAAAGAATAGTAAGCCGAATTTGACATCCTATGACTGATTGGCAGATCCCCAACTGATGTTTGACCGTTAAATTATAGACCGGATTTAGTAAGCGACTCGCAAATTAATGATACATTAACTGCAAAGTTTATCATGTTTTCCCTTAAAAAAAACGAAATTACCAATAAAACGTTAAAAAGGGACATAACTGCATACAGCATCAATAATGACACATTAACTTCTGTGTATTTCTTATCTTTAAGCAAGGTTGTCAAAGGGGAATAACTGTATACCATCAATATTAAGAAGACACATATTGGTTATCTTATCTGGATGGTCAAAACAAAACGTTGAATAACCTCGTAATTATAATATGCCATCTATATATTTTGTTTGAGCATGATTTTGTTGTTTTTCTGAAGGAATTTCATCAATTCAGGTAAAATAGTAAGCATGCCATGAACATTTACAGTTTACATCTACAAACGTACTCTGGTCAAAATTCAGATATAGTGATATTTGTTATAGTGGTTTATGACGCAAGCGAATCGTCAATTTTATAGCAGAACAACGCAATAAACCTATAAACGTTTACAATATTGGGTTAAACAATCCAAACAAACCAGTTAATCAATCGCTATATTACATAAATATCACATTTAGGAGAGAACGATAATCAATATTCGAAGGGCAAATATTCTTACTACATGTATCACCCTCTCATGAATGTAATATTTATTTTATTATACCGAAATCCCCTTGGGCAAAAATAAGGTTAATTTTTTTTCAGTACAGATTTCACTTCGCTGGAATTTGTTTTCTTCTTCAAAAAGTTGCTATAAAAGTTGTATCGTTGGACTGGAAATAACGTAACTAAGAAATCAGTGACAGTTTATTAAAATCGGTCAAGTACTTTTGAAGTTATGATCAGTTAAAAATAGCAATTTCACCACACTGAGCCGATGACGTCTCCGAAACAGCGCGCATCAAAGTTGCGCATGTGATTATGTTTTTACTATCACCCTGCGATTTATTACCACCCTGTACTATCACCCTCGCGTGAGATAGTAAGAAATTACACATTGTTGTCTATGGGGATTTAGCATGGGCGTTTTATGTGAGGTATAATACATTAATATAACGTGCACACTTACCGTGTCATCTTCCATACGATGAAAGATATCGCGAACTTCCTGTGACTGCTTGCTTATTCTTGACACGGGCATACTTCCTAGTGGTTTGCCAACCCTTCCAAGGGATCTGTTACGCCAGTTGTCAACGTAGGTTTGTGTCGCTATTCCAGAGGTTTTACTACTTTTTGTGGAGAAGACGGCTGTTCCTAGAGGTTTTCCAACTCGTCCAAGATTTCGGTTGTAGATATTGTCAACATACGTGCTTGACGCAGATGCCTGAGTACTGTATCTGCCAGAATCGCCTTTTGATACTACCATGTCACCGTGCGGCATACCAACTCGTCCAAGATTTCGGTTGTAGGAATTGTCAACATACGTGCTTGACGCAGATGCCTGAGGACTGTATCTGCCGGAATCGCCTTTTGATACTACCATGTCACCGTGCGGCATACCAACTCGTCCAAGATTTCGGTTGTAGGAATTGTCAACATAAGTGCTTGACGCAGATGCCTGAGGACTGTGTTTACCGGAATCGCCTTTTGAAACCGTCATAGAACCGTGCGGCAGACCAACTCTTCCGTGATCGCGGTTGTATGCATTGTCTACATACGTTTTTGGAATTGAATCATGGCTGCTAGATCGTGATGTGTCGGTCTTGGAAACGACCATAGAACCGTGCGGCATCCCAACTCGCCCAACACTTCGATTGTAAGAATTGTCTACATATGTCGATGCACTATTACTGAAGCCACCCCCTCCCGAACTGCTTCCTCCTCCAAAACTGAATGGGCTTCCAGTCGATGCACTATTACTGAAGCCACCCCCTCTCGAACTGCTTCCTCCTCCAAAACTGCTGCCACCGCCTGAGCTTCCACGGGAAACAACCATACTGCCAAGTGGCATTCCAACCCTTCCAAGGCTCCGATTAGACGCGTTGTTTACGTAACTTCGAGGCATTATTCTTCAATCAACTGAAATCAGAAAAATATGATTGTGTTTTTATTGTTATGTAAATTAGGAAAATAGTTCTGGTTAAACGATTAAACTTATAATAGACGCTAATCTTTTATTCCAATTGCTATTATATCAACATTAAGTTGTTTTTTTTGTTTATATTATAAACAAAAAATAGGTGTGTTTCCTATTGCATGCTCTGAAAAAAATTGGTAGGTAGGCATTTTTTTATTTTTTTTTGGGGCAAGCTATTGTGAGATTCTACATGTATTTATCTCATAAACCCCATACAAGTTGATGATACAACTGAATGTTTCTCTGTGATGTCAGTTTACCTCGGTATATTGTGATAAATCATTGTTCAGAACAAATTTAAAAAAACACAAAATAAACAATCATAAAAAGTTTTAGGGTCGGCCCACCGGAAACACTGGTATATTTTTTTGGCCTATCTATGATAATTTACCAGTTCTTCATATTTTAACCATGATAATATTTTCCCCAATTCCTCACATTCTAATCATGAAACAACATGCTCTTTAGTGATCCAATACACATACTATTTCAGATGTCTATCATATTTATATATAACATTTTGGCACAGATGCCAAAATTAAAAACATGTTCATTTTGTCTCATGATGACTAGTTTATCTACTAATTGCTCAAATCTTTCATTATAAATGTGTTTTGATTGTTGACAATTACAAATAAAACATTTCTAACATCAACACACTGTTCGTTTGTTTTTATCATATTCATTCCCCTTACTGTTTTCTTATGTAACTGTTCTGACCGGCTTGTGATACTTTGTATCATTGTTTTCTTGTTGCATATTTATTACACTAGTGTATCATATGTATATCATAGCTTTATTGAGGGTCTCCCAGGGGTTTTGGGGAACAAGGGAACATGGTCATTTATTTTTAGGGAACAAGGGAACATTGTCTGTTATTGGTAATATTTTTGGGGAACATTTGACAAATATGCTTGGGGAACAAAGCAAAATATTTTCAGGGAACAAGGGAACATGGACCCGCCCCCCTCCCCCCCCCCCACTGGAAGGGCCTCTTTATTATACTCCACACCGCAAGTTGTGCAATAAAAACAACTATACTACCGTTACCTTAGAAGTAAAAGATGTTATGTATGGGGTGCCGTTTTACTTTTTAATACCATTTTGAGATATCACATATTCGAATATGTGATATCTCCAATTCGAATATGTGATATCATGTATTCGAATACGTAATATCACATATTCATTTCTAAATACGTGATATTATTCGAATACGTGATATCACCTATTTGAATACGTGATATCACCTATTCGAATACGTGATATAACATATTCAAAACGAATATGTGATATCAAGTATTCGAATACGCGATATCACCTATTCGAATACGTGATATCTTAATTTGTTCTTTATAAATCAAATAACCGCTCCCTTAGCCCCCGCAGAAGTGGATTAATATAGGATAATAACATATTCAATATAAACTACATTTGGAGATGACCCAAGATATTTCGCCCCAAAAACTTTTCCTCCGCTAGATGTTTCGCCCCCAAGACGTTTCCTCTCTGGGCGTTTCCCCCTTGGTTGTTTCCACCCTGGTCGTTTCGCCCCCAACTTCAAATATGTATATTTTATTTGAATGAAAGAATGAAAGATGCGTGATATTGAAGTGCTTACATTTAGATGATAGTGTAAACACACATGAAATAAAATGTACATGACTTGTCTTTTTAGTATTAGGAAAAAAAACAACATACAGTTATAAATACTGAAGTCTTGGTGTCAAGTAACACATGCGTGTTTAACACTTGTTGATACAAAAGCTATATGTTAATGTAAATTAGTGTAATTAGTGCTATTGCGGTCAAAACAAACACACACAAATTAATTGAAATCAAGATTTCAGTATTTTATTGCAATATAAATGTGTACCACGGTAAAGAAAAAAACAGGAGTATACAAGTAATTGTATTTTAATATACACACATAATAACAACAATTAACATGAACATTTTAATTAAATGATTGCAATAATTAATGTCAGGGATCAGTATGTTTTTACTCGTGTTAAAAACGAATACGTGATATCACATATTCAAATACGTGATATCACTTATTCAGTTTGAATACGTGATATCACGTATTCGAATTAGTGATATCACGTATTCGAATTGGTGATATCACGTATTCAGTTTGAATCACGTATTCAGTTTGAATACGTGATATCACGTATTCAATACGTGATATCACATATTCAAATTGGTGATATCACATATACGAATTCGTGATATGTCAAAATGGTATTAAAAAGTAAAACGGCACCTTCTGTGTTCATATTCTCACTGCACCTTTTACCTAAGTGACGCTATAGTATTTAACATCAGCGTGTTGCTATCCTTAAAACAATCGGACAATAGTCTAACACCAAAAGTGTTATCATATTAAAATCCATTTACGAATCAGGACAATAATGTTATTATTAAGAATTCGAAATTTAGACCAAGTTGCTGACAACGTTACTGATAGCAATACGTCATTATTTATTTACTGACATCAAAAAATACTGTTTCGATCCTTCACGGTTTACACACAATAGCACAGTATATCTCAGTTTAAGTATAAAATGTATAATTGTAAATAAATTTAACTGACCAGTTGAACATGTTTTAAAGCTTACCTTCAATGAAACCTCTTCGTGCAATGTCCTGGTCGTGTGTTACCATGCAGTTTTATAATTCAGTAAAACTGTGTGACGTGTCGGTTATTCTTGGAATTCACAGTGCAGGTTTCAGTTTGTTAAAACACCACTGTGTAGTATGTACTGCATACAATTTGATACGGCTTGTAGGGCACTGGGAATTGTGAAATTTTCATAACCTATACTGAGCCAAAAAATAAACGTCCCCAAATTTACCCATAGAATTAGACACAATGAAATTATATTTTATTTGATCTTATATGCCAATACCTTTGTTAAAGGCCAGCACTGTCACGAAAACAATTTTCTTTGAATCAAACGTTGAATCAAACTTGTGGGCAAACTTATTTCCCTTGATTTGGTTTAAACAGCATTTCCGGGTCTTGTGGTTAAGACTTTGAGTTAACATAGTTTTGTTATACTGAAGTAACCAGAGAATGACCTCATCACCACAAAAACAGAGAAAAGACACTGATCATTTCACTCATTTTTGCGACATACAGTTTTCAAGAACGAATATTTCCAGATTACCTCCCTTTATAATAAAAATATAGTGACTTTGCAATTTGAATAAAACATGTTTTAGCAGCAACAGACAAACTTTGGTTTTTGATGATTATTAATATTGATCAGAATGACTGAGTGATAAGTATAAAATGATTAAATTGTATCTAGATTGGTGTACAAATTGTAACAAAGTCAACCCTATGCAAATCACAGCTTAAAAGAGGGATTTCTATTTATATACACATAATAACGAAAGAAAATGGATTTGTTTATACTGTTTAGAACGAATAAAAATATGTACATGTAAAAGGTGTATAGTATATCTTATCCAAAAGTGTTGTTCAGTAAACATGCCCCATATAATTTGTTATGAAGTATTCACAATATGGTCATTAAAACCTGTATTATCTTAGATTCTGTGCAGATTACGAATGTAACCCAGGGTGAAGCAACATTCCACACAGTTACGTTCCATGATTGCATTATGGAATTATATGATGACAATTTAACTCAATGAATGTATGAACTTTGGAAGACACTCACACAATTGCTCGGGATTCTGAATAGTTTACACAAGCTGAAACTCAATAAAAACCAAATGTTCGATTCAAAACGAGAATTTAAAGTAAATTGATTTAACCTATTAGACCTAATGCATAGTATGACTTTCGCGCACAAAAAGTAGCTCCTCCAAGAAAAGTGATGTACGAGTGAATACCCGCGCTATATATCAACGCACAACAATATCTAAGGAACGGTCTACTTACCTAGAATGCTCCCAGCACCTCTAAACCAATGTATACGTTGATGTACAGAGACGATCAGTACGTGATGTTTTTGGTTTGGTAGTTGAGGTTGAAGAGAGAGAGTTTTGCACCGATTCGTCGGAGCTCACCCGGATTGGAGTCACGTGACTTATTGATGGCCGACGATTGGCTGACCCTTCGTAGACGAAGGTCAATCACCTGACGTCACCAGAGTGAGGCCCCCCGACATGGACGCAGGTACAACAAAAGTTTGAAAACGACGTCATGTG